>BQNB010161418.1:3296-14683 GCA_026074375.1 Tanacetum coccineum
TGGATGCAAACATAATATACACCTTGAGGGATTAAACTTGTCAAAATCCCAAACCTTTCACCCCTGTTAACCCGAAACCTAAATAAACCTATTTTCCCGCCAAACCCTCAACCTCACCACTGTTCACCTGTCTCTCTCACTCACCTTGCAACCCCACGACAAAATAAGATCACACCCTCAACCCTACTTCACATAGGACATATGCCACCTTGGCAATCCCATGAAACCCCATTCGTCAATAGAACAAGATAAGAAATGGATGGCTTTGATCATACAACTTGGGGAGCACTCAAAATGGAGGGGTATGATTGAAAGTTTGAGGCCTCTCACACAGAAAGCACAACAAGCACTCCTCAAAGGACCTTCACAACTTATAAAAAGAAAGAAGAAAGAGAAGAAAAAGAGTAACTAGGAGTAGTGTAGTTTTTAAGTTTTAGTCTTATTTTTATTGTATTTTTACTTTAAATGTCATTTAAAATTCTGTCATTTACTTTTTAAGCATTGTAATCATCTTTTTTCAGTTTAATGAAATTCAAAGTTTTAAGCTCATTTTATCTTAAATCTGTTTTGATATAAATTGTCATTTAGATATTATTGAATTCAGTTTAAAAGTCTTATGTTAACTCAAACAAGCTTCTCATAAGCTTGTTTAAGTCTTTTCATCAAAAATCACCAAAAACCAAAAATCTGTCAAGAATTCATGGAGCATGGTTTATTGTGGATGGCCATGGTTTAGTGCTTCATGGGAAGCTATAGGGTGGTTCGGAACTGATTTGGGTGTTTAGTTCTTTATCAAAAAGCTAAGGACCATTGTAAGTTTCATTTTCACATTTTTGCTCAAAAAGTGCTTATTGCTTATTTCTGCTTATTCATTGCTTCTCTACTGTTGTTTCTTGCTTATTTATGCTTATTCTGCTTATTCATGTATGTGGATGCTTATTATGCCTTATTTAAAGTCTCGCGTCCGGTGACGTTTTTCAGTTTTTACGCAGTTTAGCTCCTCGGTAAACGGTCAGATTTAAACGTAACGAATAAAATTTTAAGTAGAGTGACCGGAGTGGGTCGGAATACTAACCAGGAATTTACGGGGTGTGACAGCTACACTGTGTGCTTTAGATTTCAGTTGTTGATGCTTAAAATGCTTTTTAAGCTTTTAAAGGGGTGTTTGGGTCAGAACTCAAAATGGGTCAAAAATGAGTTTGTTGTATCATTGGGTCATTTATTCAATTTCATTAAGCCTAATCTCAGTCTTTAAGTCTGTTTTCATAAGCCCTTTAAGTTTAAATCTCAAATGTTAAGTGCATAGAAGCTATGGCTTGATCCTGTGGTTTCACAGTTTATTGATTCATCTTATCTGCTTAGGATTTGATCAATTGGTTGTTGTTGTTAGTTTCACACTTGTTTTTGAGTCTCATTTGCAGAATTGAGAGTTAGTGTCATTGTGCATTTTGTTTTTTTTTGTTATCTAAATTAAATCTGTCAAAGTCAGTTTTAGTTATAAAAAGTCCTCTTTTTAATAGTCAAATCTAGATAAGCTAAAGTTGTTTTTAGGTTCTGAAAATTGAAGCATAAGCTCATTACAAATCAAACTCAATCTGTTTGAGTTCAATTTGTTCTTAAAAGTCTTTTATATAGCTTAAAATTTGGGCTGCTTAAGCCAGTTTGTCTTAAAAAGAAAAACCAAAAAAATGTGCCATCTGTGTAACCAGCCCCTTTCATAAGCCCTTTTCTTAGCTTATATGAATTTCAAACTTTTTTTTCTTTGTTGATTATTGTAACTCTTAGGATAAGCTTTAATGGCATATAGACCACTAAGCCATAAGGTTCCATCTTCTAGCTTAAAAATAAGCTAGAAGGTGACCCCTTAGGCTGTTTTTAGCAGTTTTTGCCCCTAAATGCTTATTTGCTTATTTCAGTTCTTGGCTAGTTTAGATTGCTTAATTTAGGTTTATATGTGCTTATTAGGTGTAGTAGTTTATCTGTTTTTGCTTATCTTATTTTCTTTCAGCTTATTTTGTCCTTAAATTAGCTTAGTAGTTTAGTTAAAATCCTTAGTGTTAAAAAGGCATTCTACCAACCTTCTTTTGCTTAATTCCTAGCTTATTTCCAAGATATGTAAAAAGTTGCTTTTTCAAAGTTTGTTGTTTTTGCTTATTTTATAAGTTTTAAAAAAGAAAAAGTAAAAAAAATGTTTTCAAAAAAAGGAGAGGCATGGGGGTCGAACCCATGACCTCTCCCTTTGCACACACGTCCCAAACACATCACACACTAACCACAGCACCAGATAGGGCCATCTGGTTATGTGTTGCACAATTTATTCTTTATACTAGTTTTAGCCCAATAAGCCCATAAGCCCTTTTGGCTTAATACCAGCTTATTCAAATAAGCTGGTAACTCAGTTTCATTTTTCTTAAAACCAGCACTCTTCAAAGAACTTTTCCTTAATTTTTCAGATTTTTCCAATTTCGTTTAGTATTTTTTATAATTAATTTAGATAAAATCCGTTTTTAATTCATAAAAAATTATAAAAAAGTCAAAAAAATATAATTCTTTAAAAAAATTTCTTTTATCAAATAGGACTGTAGAAAATTAGATTTGCTCTCGTAGGGGTAAAATTTTAGATTTTGATTTTTTTTTAAAACGGGATTGAATCTCGTTCACGTTTTTCGTGTTTTTAAGCCTAATTGCTCTCATTTTTGTAACATTTCTCATTTTTGTGTCATTGTACGACTCTATTAATGATCACTATTTATTTTAGTCCGATACGCGTTTACTTTTAATATTTACCTTTAAGCTAAATCGCGTAGACTAAAAATAATCAATGAATGTAAACGGTCATCAAATAAATTAAAGTTTTCATCCACCAAGTAATATAAAATTACTAGGGAGATAATTATGTACTTTAGGTATTTTATTTTTATTGGTCACGTAAAAGGGTCTACGTTTCGCGATAAAATACATTTGGACACACCCCGGAAATACCTAGACTTACCTAGACTCAAACCAATACCCACTTTTAAAACCTTAACACAAAATTTAATCAATCCTTGTGTTAAAAACCCACTATGGCCGGCTATACACAAAAACCAACTAGGAAATCTTCCTAAATATTATGTAAGTACATGTACAACTATGGTTTAATTAAAACTAGTACTAAAATGTTCCTAGTAGCTTAATACACATTGGATAATACCTAAATTCCTTTTCTCCCTCCCTTATTTGCCGATTACATGCATGTATACATACAAACCTATAAGATTTTGCTAGCTACTAAATCTTGTACATCAACTAACTAATTAAAGCTTGTACTTATGGTGGTTTAGCAAAAACCATGAGTGATTAACTAGAAGCCCCTAAACCGCCCCTCCTAGCTCGTTTTGGTTAGTTTAGGACTAAGGGGAAATTAACTAGCTTATGTGTATATATATACACACTTACATTGTCACATAACACCTTTCTAAAACTCACAAACTCTCTCTAAGACCAAGAGCACCTTATTTTTCCCTCTTGGTTTCGGTACGCATTAAGCCAAGCCGAGCATCACTAAAACACGACACCTCATTTCACTAGATAAGGATACTAAGGCGTGGGGTTAAGCTAGGAAGGAGAATACGATCATACTTACACCATTTGGGGTTTATACGATTCGGGTTTGCTTCACAATTCACAAATAAGACTCTAGGACTATTGTAAGTCATTCTATGTCCTCTACGTTGTCTTTCATATTCATATATCATTAATTGATTTCTAGTTTCGCTTATATTTCGAGTTTAAAACTCAAGGTTACGTGAAACATGCATGGTTCGACCCATGCATGGTTCACGCACACTTTCTTGTCACAATGCAACCTTGTGTGGTGCCATACATAAATAACTACACGTAAACTATTGTTATAATCATGACGTGGTGGTGTGGAAACATGTATACGACATTAAGGAACGTTTGCATGTCGCGGGTCGCGATTAGAAAATGCTAGGCACTCTTGTTTTGGTGCTAGACAATTTAACGAAACCCATATGGGATACTAGTGAACCATTCGGACCATTGTTGGACTTCACGACCCATCTTCGTGAGCCCACAAGGCCCATAAGCCACGAATAAGCTAGACGGCTTATTTATGAGCTTAAGCGACTTATAAGATTAATATGAGCCTAAGATAAGCTAGTGGACCTTAAAAGAGCAAGCCCGAACCACTAGAACCCCTATCGGGTTTCTATCGAGCCCAACAAGGCCCAACGAGGGCTTATTTATAAGCCACAGCTTATTAATAAGCCACTCGAGCTTAATCATGGTCATGAAGTACTTATTTGCTTCACATAGGGCTTTCACTCCATTTAGAAACCCAATCGAACCTTTGATGGGCTTTCTAGCCCACTAACGGGCCCAGCGGAAAGGAATAAGCTCACAATAAGCTTGGATCGCTTATTGGTGACCTTATGAGTGCTCAATGGGCTTATTGAACCTTAATGTGCTTAATGGACCCTAATGGACCCAACGAAACTCTTTCAAACCCCTAACGGGCCTTAACAGGCCCAAGCCGGCCCACTAGGAAGGCTTATTAGCTTATTAGCTTAATTTGGATAAGCTGGAATAAAAACAGTTTTATCCGGGCTTAATTCAAGTTAAAATGAACTAGTAAAGCCTAAAAACACTAAAAGGTGTATCGGGCCAAGCTATTGGGCTTACGGGCCCAATAAGCTCGAAATAAGCCATAATAAGCTCCCCGAGCTTATTTTAAGCTTAACCGACCCACATGAGCTTATTAAAGACTTTTTGACTTATTAAAACTATAACGGATCGTTAAAATGCTAAACGGACCTTAACGGGCCCAATAAGGCCCGTTAAGCCAAAAATAAGCCCGATAAGCTTATTTTTCAGCCGAAACAACTTTTATAACTTAAAAGAGCTTAACAAAGAGAAATGACACTTGTTGAATTTTATTTGGAGCTAATATACTATTTTCGCAAATTGAGGGACTAAAAGTGTCCAAATCGAAACATAAGGGATTAACCTTGTCATTTTCGAATTTCAACAACCCCAGGGACTGTTCTTGCAACACTGAAACTTAGGAATAAGTGTAATTATAAGGACCTAAACTACCTTTTTCCCCTAAACTTAAGGGACTTAAATTATGTCATTTCCAGAAAACTAAAGTTTTAAAATATAAAGGTGTATATTTATAAACCTAGGGGAAAAGTGACATATACTAGGAATTAAGGGTAATGATAGTGGAAGCAAGTGAAATGAAAATAAAACACTTAAAGAGTTTCGGTTCTTCGAACATTAAGATATTCGGACATTTGAAACGGTTTAATAACAAAGTTAATAAAATAAGTTTTAAATTTTATAATGATTGATTTTACACTTTCTCCCCTTTTGGGAGGAACCATCAAGAATTATTAAATCACAACAATCTTGTGCGTCACCCAACAAGTGATAACGGGTTTATATAAAACTTAAACTTGGAGATTTAGTTTATACATATGAGTCGTTTAGCTTAAATGGGTTAAACTAAGACTTGACCGTACTTACTATAGTATTGACGTCTTGGTGATCCATTGCTTTACTTGCATATTTTATTATCATTCAGGGAAACTTCTACCTGCTAAGGTGAGTTCATTGCCCATGTTTTACAATTATTTAAATATTTTACATCCTTGGGCGTTGAGAAACATGCTATGTTTTACAAATTGGAACGCTAAGTGCCATTTTATCACCGATGATTTACGTGTTTGCCATACAACTCCTCTTAACACCTAACAAGGTTAACATAACCCATTAATTATGTCCAAGATCATGAACAGTTAATTGCATAGATGTAGATTGGGAATTACATTATGTGGCAGCGGAATGTTATGGACTTAGATCTACATAGGAGTCTTATGCCCCCCCCTCCACCCCCCCCCCCCCCCCCCCTACCCCCAATCCCAATCACCCCTCCCCCCCCTCACCCCCCACCTCCCGCCCTCCGGTCCTATACACATATTTGACAATCCTCCGTTCGGGTGACTAGCTATCACTGGGTTACGAGCGCACTAACCATGTCGAATCTGGAATGTTGCGGGTTAGCACATCATGCACGGCACGACCTCCTTGTGTGGCAAATTTATATTTGTATTTTATTATGTCATGCATCCTGGCTTCGACCATTAAGACAATTTCTCCTTGTACAATGGTTTATGTTGGCCATTGTCTTAAACAATTTGTGGCAGCCTGCATGGTTGTCTTTAAACATTTACCTCCTTATAGGGGTTTGGTATAGGGATGTGATCCCAAATTTTCTTTATGTTATGTCTGTTGAATGCTTTGTTTTCTCTTTTTTTTAAAGGCTCATGTGGCCTTAAGTTGTGGACAAACGTATTGTGCCACTTTCAAAGCTAGGTTTCCCTTAGGAACCTAATTTGTTTGCCTCATGTTTGGCTTGGGAGGACTTTACGTCTGACTCCTTTGTTCGCTGTATCAAGCGAAGGCTCATGTGTGGCCTTTAAATATTTGACTAGACGTCAGTACTCATACGAAGGAGTTTTATCTACTTCAGTATGCCCCCAAGGCTAAAAGAAGCAATGAGGGAAGTTAACGTGGATTTTTTGGATGTTTAAGTTTTTATAGGGCTCATTTGTGGCCCATACTACATCTCTTCCATCGTTGAACTTAGTAGTATTAGGCTCAAGTGTGGCCTTAAATGTTTTTGGCTTACTGCCGATGAAGGGTTTCGAACCACTTCATTATGTCCTCAAGGCTAAAAGAAGCAATGAGGAAGTTAACGTGAATTTTATGGATGTTTGATTTTGTAGGGCTCATGTGTGGCCTTACTACATCCCTTCAACGTTGAACTTTAATCATGTCATGAGTATTTCGAAATGAAACTTCTTCATTAATAGTGTAGAAAGATCTACATCATCGTTGGTATGAACACTTAGTTTGCTACACTATTTTTGATAATTGAAATAAAATAAAAAGCAGGAAATGATGTAAGTTTTACATGTAAAACTTACGAAGACTTATTCCTTTTGCTTTTTGAATTAGCGAGTGGTCAGCTACGTTGACAAGTGTATAAAACCCGTCTTTGTGGACTTCGCTTATCATGTGTGGACCTTGCTGCTCCTGTGAGCTTGTTGGAAACAAGATGAAGTCTCCCACAATGTAATTAGAATAATTGTTCCTTATATTGTGGTATTTTTATAACTTGTTTCTATAGTGGGCTTTTTCAATCGAAGCTGTTTCCTTGCCTTTCTTGGTTGTTTCTTGCGTTCTTCCCCTGTCATCTGTGGCTTCAACTATGGGGACTACGGCTTTAGAATCGTAGGTTAAGCTAAACGGTGTCTCTTCTTGGCTGTTCCTTAGAAGAGTTCTATGTACCTACAATTTTTTGGCTAGGTTATCCACCCAACTTTGTTGGCTTCGAACTAGCTGTTTCTCTATGTAGTGCATTATTTCCATGTGCTCCGTAATGGGAGAGAATAACTGCGTGATTTTCAATCTTTACAGAAGTCTGCGAATATCCCCTCTTTGAAGTGTTTTTATCCTTTCAAGGTGATCATCCGGGGTACTCCGAATCTGCACACTACATATTCCCATACAAACTTTTCCACTTGCCTTGCATTTTTGACAGTTATGGGTTTGGCTTCCACCTATTTTGTAGAGTGTTCGACTGTGATTGCTAGAAACTGTAGACCTCTAGGGGCCATTGGTAGTGGTCCAAGGATATGAATCCCCCAATGGCTGAAAGGCCACGTACTTCCGACTGCAATGGCTCCATCCACCCATGCTTTCCTTATTGCAGATTATTCCTTGCATTTATCGCAGTCTTGAATTGCCTTTGCAGCTTCCCTGTGCATCGATGGCCAATAGTAACCCTGCTTTGTGATTCTAACTACCATCAAACAAGGTTTCGCATTGAATCCGCAAGACCCTTCGTGTATTTCTTTTATGATCTTGTCGGTCTGTAGTGGGGCTATGCAACGAAGCCATGGTGTAAAGAAGGATCTTATATACATATTACCTCGGATTAGCTTGTACTGTGGTACTTGAATCCTGATTTTCCTAGCCTCCTTCGTATCCTCTGGTAGTAGACCGCTTAACAGATATTCTTGGATGGGGCTCATCCAACTTCTTTTCTCTTCCATTTCTACTTTCAGAACTTCTTTTTCTTCTATTGATCTTTTAGCCAGGACTTCGACTAACACCTCTTTTGTGAGATGTTCAAATGTCATCGAGGCTAGCTTGCTTAACGCGTCAGCATTCTTGTTCTGGTTTCTTCGTATGTGCTCAACTGTGTACCCTTCGAATCCATTTAGTGATTTTTTACCTTTCTGGCAGTAGCTTTTGATTGAACAAACTATTTTACTAAGTTTGTTCCTTTTATTTGGGGGTTTTATTTTTACCACTAGATGCGAGTTCTAGGAATATCGCCTGACCTTTCGTGATTTCATTTCCTGGGCTATACGAAGTCCTGCTAGGAGTGCCTCGTACTCTGCTTCGTTGTTAGTTGTTTCAAACTCAAAGCGTAGGGCATAAGTGTATTCTTTACCTGCGGGATCTATCAGCATTAGTCCTGCTCCTGCACCATCGGGACTAGAGGCTCCATCAGTGTAAAGCTTCCATTCGTTGCTTGGATCTGACACTTCCTTTTCTTTTACTTTCTTTTCACTATCATCGAAGGGTATCTAAGGCAGGAAATGAGCTGGCATTTCTCTTTCATCTCTTTTTAGGAAAATGATATCGTGTTCGCCTAATTCAATTGCCCATTTGGCTATTCTTCCTGTTTTCTCAGGTCCTTTGAGTGCTTGTTTGATTGGCGTACCTGTGGGAACCATTATCGTGTGAGCTTGAATGTATCTTCGATGCCTTCTTGCTGCATGCACCAATGCCAATATAAGCTTTTCTAGTGCAGGGTAGTTGAGTTCGGCCCCTTGTAAAACCTTGCTTATGAAATAGATGGGGATCTGCTCTTTACTTCTTTTTGAAAAAAGCATGGCATTTATGCTTTCTTTTGATGCAGCAAGGTACATTGTTAATGTTTCCCCTGCCCTTGGTGCTGTTAGAGTTGGCAAAGCTTGGACAAACTTTTTTATTTCCTTGAATGCTTTATCGGCTTCATCTGTTCAGTGTATTTTCTTTTTGCCTTTACAGCTTTTTAGTACCTTGAAGAAAGGGAGTGATCTTTCTACCCCCTTCGATAAGAAATGGCTAAGGGCTGCTAGCTTTCCGTTGTGGCTCTGTATATCTTTTAATTCTCGAGGTTGTTCCAACTCGGTGACTGCTTTGATTTTCATAGGGTTGGATTTTATGCCTTACTTGGTGATAAGGTGTCCTAAAAATAGGCCTTCCTCTACACCAAATGAGCACTTCTTCGGATTCAGCTTCATATTGATCGACCGGAACCTTTCGAAGGTTTCTTGTATAACTTAACATTCCTTCTTTGGAGGTGCTCTTGATGACCATATCATCGACATAAGCTTCGAGGTTTCTTTCGATTTGTTTGCTGAAGACTTTATCCACCAGCCTTTGATACGTTGCCCCTGCGTTTTTAAGGCTAAATGACATTTTCCTGTAGCAAAAGACTCCTTCCCCTACAAAGAAGGTTGTTTTGTCTTCATCTCCTTCCTCTATTTGGATTTGGTGGTAGCCTTTGTAAGCATCCAAGAAACATTTCAAATGGAATCCTGCAAGGGATTCTATTTTCCAATCGGTCTCTGGTAGTGGGTAACAATCTTTGGGACATGCTTTGTTTATGTTTGTAAAATTGACACACATCCTCCATCCCCCATCATTATTTTTCACCATGAAAGGATTGGCTACCCATGTTTGATGCTTCACTTTTCGAAGTATTCCTGCTTTCGTAAGCTTTTTTGCTTCTTTGCAAGCTGCTGTGTTGCAATCGGGGCCTAGACTTTGTTTGTTCTATTTTATTGGCTTAATATGGCTGTACTCATTCAATTTGTGCTCGGTGTTGAATGGCTTTCGGTCGACCATGATAGTTCTCAGAATTCCTGTCATGTCTGCATGTGTCCATATGAAGATGTCCGCATTGGCTCTCAGCAAATTTGGTAACTCTTTCTTGAAATGCTTTGGTAAATGCTTCCCGATGGTTACCATCTGTTTCGGATACTTGTCATTTACAATGATTTTTTCTTCAGTGTCATCACAGCTGGGGATCCTTTCTTTGCTGATGGTAAGGGTTCTTCTGGCCTTCTTCGTTTCTTCCCCAGCTTCACCAACCGAGAGTATGGTTCCGACTCCTTTTTTGGTGTGAAACTTTATGGCCCCGTAAATTGTTAAGACCACGATCCTTTTAATGCATGGATGTTCTTGCCAAAAAACTATTTTGTGGTGTAATGTATTTTAACGATGACTAAGTTTAAGATTTCATGTTCTTAATAAGAGTGGCGAAGTTAAGAGTTTCTATTCTTGAGAGGGGATGTTCCCCTATTGTGATTTCTAATAGAACTTCTCCAACGGACCAGGAACGCTTTCCTAAAAACCCTACAAGGGGGGTTTTCGTATTTACTCTGGTGGCTTTGATCGTAGAGTTTAGTTTCTCGAAGCAATGTTCGTAGATAACCTCGCATGTGCTTCCACAGTCCATGTATACTCGTCATACTTTTCTTCCGAATACCACAGCTTCGATGATAACTGGTGCGTTTATCACTCTCGTTACTGGTGGAAACGTAATCTCTTCTTTGTAAGTCATGCTTTTTGATATGGTATTCTTTGCTACGTAGTCTTCTCTACTTATCATGAGTATAAGTGCTTCTACTGGCGTAGTACTTTTGTCTTTCTTTCCTTCCCCTCGGGGGGTATCAATTGACTTTGCCTTCTCTTTCTTTATGTCTTTCATAAGATGCGAAAGTTGCCCTGAATTTATGGCTTATTGGATCTGTACTTTGAGGTGTCGGCAAACATTGGTATAGTGTCCGTAATCTTCATGGAAATGATAGTACTTGGAGGTATCTCGTGATCGTTTGCTTCTGAACATCTTGGGAGGTAGTTCGAAGCTTTTTGCGGCTCTTTTTGTGGCAATAATTTCTCTTGGACTTTTGGACAGATTGGAGAGCAAGTTGTGGTTCGTCCCTCGATATGGGGAGAACCTGTCTTTGTTTTTCTATCCTCTGTTGTTGTCCTAGGAGGATTTCTTTGGTCTTTCAAAACTGTCTCTTCAATTACTTGAGATGCCATTAGTGGCCACCACTCTTGCTTTGACCCAGGTGTACGTTTTTTCCATTAGGCCCTTGTAAGTGGGTGGGAGATCTGTAGAGAGGTGTTTAACCAAACTTCTTGTCCTTAAACCATGAATAAAACCAAAGATTCGTTGGTCTTCGTGCAAGCCTAAAATCTGCAAGGTATCATCTGTGTATCTGGTAATGAAGGCTCGGGTGCTTTCGTTT
>BQNB010161419.1:0-14683 GCA_026074375.1 Tanacetum coccineum
CGAGTCGTGAAAACGTAATTTAGTAGGTCGTTTTTGATAGGTCAACATAAGAATACATATATCTTCTCGTTTTCAAGTCAAATAAGTTTAAAAAATAATTTTGTAAATGAGAGATAATAACAATAAATATGATTTATTATTTAAATACGTTTCAAAAATTTACCGGCTACGCGGTAATCGTTTTTATGTGACCGTAAAAGGTCAAAAAGTCAAAAAGTCAAGTTAGAACCAAAAAGTCAAATGGTAAAATAGTAATTTAAAATTCTAAAATATTCGGGTTGTGACATACATAATCTAAGCAAACACTAATAAACTACTCACTCATAATGAGTGATTCAATCAAACAAGTAAAGAAAATAAGACAAGACATAATCATAAATCAATAGTCAAGAATTAACTGTTGGTTTACATTGATGTTTGTGGGAATCAAGATGTTATTCTCCTCTCCAAGTTCTCCAAAAAGCCCCAAGAATCTCCAATGGTATGATATGAGTCGTCACTTGGTGTTGGATGGAAGAGAATGTCCAAATGCCCTGAAATTCGAGCATATATACTTCTGATCCAGGTACCATATGGTCGTATGGTTTAGGAGTATATGTTCGTATGGTGTAATCTTCTACAAATTCTTCAACTTGGAGCATACAGTCGTATAATGTAGAAGCATACGGCCATATGGTCTACTTAGCATAAATGTACTTGAAAATCTTCAATATCTTCCATCTTTGATCCGCAATGCCATCCATCTCCAATCCGCTCCATCCGCATCAAATAATCATACTAACCTTACAAAACAACTTTACAACATAATTAAGCACATATCTATCAAACAAGAACTAATATAGACCTAAATTATGGGTTATTGCCTTGTAAAATAAGGACGATTTATATGATATCAATACCCACATTGGATGACATCAAAATGTACATCAAAACAATTCAAACCCTCCACATTGGATGACATCATACTAAACGAGGTGGAACAATCAAACATTTCGAGCCTAATAAAATTCCCCAACGAAAACTTCACAACAATTTGAAAAGTTAGGAAGAAATCATTCGATAAAATGTCATTAGTCTAGAAGGAATCGGCATGTTGTGCTCACACTCTATATTGCATCCTTACCAAACAACCATACAATCTCACCTATTACATTGCTCAACGGATTGAAAGCGTAAAGAATCAATTTGAAAAACTATTTCCTTATGGCATGTTGTTAACTCGTCTCTTTCTTTTTGTCATGACTGTTTATCCACATCTTGAGGGTCCTCAATACCGATCGTTTAATCTTGTAATGGCACCATTAGGTGGACCACATATAAGGAGGCCATTAAGCGATAAGTGTTATGAAGGATCATCATCTCATTTTGACTATGATGATGAGGAAAATAATGATGGAATAACTAATGATGAGGAAGGTGATGAAGGAAAGTGATGAGGAAAGTGAGTGCATCAAGAGGCGTTGGTTTTTAACTATCTAGGATTTAACTTTAAGTTTTAGATATTACTTATGCTTGTTGTCAGATGTTTGAATTTTAAAGGGTTTGCTACTAGGATGTTTGTTTTATGCTCATTTTGCATCTTTTGGTCATTCCATTTGCATTACATAGGTTTATACATATTATATCCTTGATATATGTGTTCATTATAAGCTGTTTATTAGTTACCTTTAGGTTTTTGGCTATTTTATGGGGTCATTTGAGTTCTGCAAACCTTTTGTGAAGGTTTTATCACACAGACTCACGGATCCCTTCTTAATGAAGGATGGATCCCTTCTAAAGGGATTCGTCAGAAACGTGGATCTGATACTCAAATCAGTAATGATTTTTATTTACCATCGTTGGCTGAATTTATTTTGACTTTTTGAGATGTCTTATCAAATCTTAATCATTTGATTTTAGTTTCTTCTTAATGGAAGAATATTTATTATTTTTCATGGCTTATTGCTATTAATAAGCACTTATTTTTCATACCATTTCACTTGTAACTTTTACCACTACATTTCACCACCACAACTTCAAAACTAAGTCCCTAAAACCACCACACCATGACTAAAGCTTCCAAAGCTTCTCGTGCTTCAACCACCACTCGATTTACCCGAAGGACTGTTCGTATTAGCGTTCGAACTTGCAACTACATTAACATAGGATCATCTAGTGATTCATCACCTACTAGAACCACCACTAATTCTCCACCTTACCACCACAAGAGTCGACCCAAGCTCTACCATCACCACCACTACAAGCTACACCTTAACCTACACCACTACCACAAGCCACCACACCACCACTAGCTCCATCATAACCACCTAGAGAACTACCACCACTTTCCACCAACATTTAGCCTCTAGAGCTTATTTTCTACACTTCACCCACTTCTTCACATCCATTCATGGATGATTTAGAAGACTTGCCACCTAGGACTTCACATCCACCACCACCACCACTAACTTTTGAGTCTATTGAGTGTGTTGCTCTATAACCTCCTCATTCAAGCTTTGTGTCATATCAAATAGATTTAGAGCCACCACCACCATCATTCCCACGAAACAACAACTTTAATACCCTTGACCAATCTCTTTGGATCAATGGACCACCACCACTTCCCGCATACCGCCATGAGCATTGGTATGAATGTTGTCAAGGCACTCAAGTTCTCACTTACGAAGTTTGTGATGAGATGCTTTTATCCTAAAGCACATTTGTTAGCTTTAAAATGTGAAGACTTATACGGAATTACATCTAGTTTAAATAGGCAAGACTCGCAGGGACTTAATATGTCTAGTTATGATAGTTTAGAGAGTCAAGGCCTATATATACCCCCTCCATACTTCCATGGAGGGGTGAGGATAATCATTGTAAGTGTGTGTGTTGTTGTTTCTCTCTCTAAAATACACACATCTTTTCTTTTCACTTTCTCTCTCAATAAAATGGCTAAACATTATTTCTATCCTCCCCAACCTCTAGTTCGACCCAAGTTAGTGAATTTTATATGTTAGCAATTGGAATCAAAGCTAACCAGGGGTTTTTTGTGTTTGTGGTTTTCTTATTATGGTGTGTTCGTGTTTTTGAGATTATTCGAGAGCTTATTTATAAGCTATAAGCCCACAGCTTTTTTTGTTTTTCTTATTTCATCAATAAGTTTTAATCTTTCTTTCTTAAAACGTTTGTAACTTATCGTTGAATAGTTTTTGTGGCTTATTTGAATGATAATGGCTTATTTGATCTTTTCGTGGCTTATTCTCACGTGTGACTTATTTCGAGTATAAGAACACAAAAAACTTGCTTAATATGGTTTAGACTTTCAAAAGCTTGTGTTTTTCTTACTTGTAAACGTGTGTTAAATCTTATTTTTAAAAAAGATCAAAACTTGATGTTTGAAAATCATGTTTTGAATATATTTTGTGCTTATTTCGCGGTTTAAGATGGAAAACAAGGACAATTTTTTACGTACCAGACGGTTTACATAAAGCATAGTACTAGCGGTTTAAGGTGTTGAAAGTACACGCGGAATAACACGTTAGGCAGTTTATCTCTAGCGGTTTAGGGTTACCATAAGCGGTTTATCAGGTATTACCAGGCGGTTTACTACAGGTTTACGTGGTCTACATCTCGCGGTTTATCAAGTTTTACCATTGTTCGCGGTTTAATTAAGTTATGTTTCTCAACTCGGTTTAAGGATTTTCAAGCGATTCAGGGTTTATGCTCGCGGTTTATCAGGGATTGTACGCGGTTTATAATAGGTGGTTTACAGGTTTATCACGCGGTTTATCAAGGTGACAGGCGGTTTATCAGGTTTATACCTGCGGTTTAGCTCTAGCGATTTAGGGCTCGCAGTTTGAGGGACTTGCTAGCGGTTTAAGTTTGTAAAGTAGTGGATTAACAACATTCGAGTGGTTTAAAAGGTATTCGATCTTCAAGAACGAGCTACACTTGGTATTTACTGAGTTACACCTAATCAGGTTACTAGGGTTTAGTATGAATGCATGAAACAAGCCCTAGACCCATTTTACCCTTTATACCCTCATGATCAAAAGCCTTTGCACCGGAAGTCCCTTAGTCAACCGTTAACCCTTAAAAGTTAGACATATTTCATCGTTACTCCTTGTTTCCCATATGTACTTAACGACAAGTTAACTTGACAATGTTTATCATTCAAATTTCAATTCATTTCAACGTTTGTCCTAGTTAACGACAATCGAACACAACACCAAATCAAACATAATACTTAACGCTTAAAACGAACCTATATAAGATTCACTCAAATGACAATCGGCTAAGGATTCGGATAATGTCAAGTGATTATGGAGTTAATTTGGTATTTCTTATTTATGATTGAAGTGGGATTTCACGAAGGCGTCTACTTATTTCATCATCGAGACTTCCCTCTACTTTATACCTATTTTCTTTAAACCCCCTCTATCGATTGATGACTTTCTTAAGCACATAGAGCTTATGATTGAGACTTGGGTTATCTATTTTCCAATAGTCAAGTTGGTTGGTTGAAGACCTGGATAACTGTCACTTAAAGGAGATATGTTGTAGTACTCAGTGTCACACACAGATGCAGATGTAGATAGTTTCAAGAGGTGGTATACTTCTTATACTTTGTGATTAGGGTATAGGGTACTTAGAGATTTACTTCTGAAGAAAGCTTTTCAAGACATGCAGTATGAATTGGGGGAAGTTAAACCAGTTCATACATATTACAATGGTTTCTGAACAAGTAAAGACGAAGAGGATTCGGGTTGGGGTACAAGTTATGAAGACTAGAAGACAAAGACGTCATCCTCAGCATTGAAAGCGCCTTGGAATAATTTATTTTGTTATATTTGTACTTGTTAGGAACATTATAAGTAATTCTATATGTCTCCACATTGGGGGAAGATAGTTAGCCTTAAAATATGAAGACTTATACGAAATTACATCTAGTTTAAAAAGGCAAGACTCACAGAGACTTAATATGTCTAGTTATGATAGTTTAGAGAGTCAAGGACTATATATGCCCCCTCCATACTTACATATAGGGGTGATATAATCATTATAAGTGTCTCTGTGTATGTTCTTGTTTCTCTCTCTAAAACACACATATCTTTTCTCTTCACTTTCTCTCTCA
Source organism: Tanacetum coccineum (assembly GCA_026074375.1). Lineage (NCBI taxonomy): Eukaryota > Viridiplantae > Streptophyta > Magnoliopsida > Asterales > Asteraceae > Tanacetum > Tanacetum coccineum. The sequence goes on from BQNB010161419.1 coordinate 5,114, forward strand.
ATAAAATGGCTAACCATTATTTCTATCCTCCCCGACCTCCGGATTGACCTAAGTTAGTGAATTTTATATGTTAACAACATCCTTGAGCACCTAGATGCTCTATCTCATCAAAACTTCATATAAGATGTGGTGTTAGAAGTACAAGTGGAATGGATATTTTTATTTTTATGACTTTTTAGGATTTATTAAAAAGAAACATTAGGTTCATAGTTTATTCTCTTCTTTTTAGGACTTTATTTTATATTTTGAGGATTTTGTCATATTCTTATATTTACATATGCTTTATGTAGTTTTTATAACTACATCTAATATGGTTTAGTTTTATTATATGACATTTTTCTTTATATGAGTGTGGTTGTCATGGTTGGTTATGGTTATTATGGTTGATTATTCTTATTATTATACATTGTCATATATCACCTTCGTCTATGGACGTTGGTTGTTTGGCACTAATCTTTATTTTGTAGGTTCATTATTTTTGACACACTCTAAGCAAGGGGGAGCATTCGTCGAGATTACATATAATATATATACTTCGGTGTATATACTCGTCTAAGGACGACCATATTATATTGCACTAACATCTTTTTTAGCTTTCAAAATCCATGCATCGAGTACTTGGCGCCCTCATTAAGAGGAGCATCCGCCAAGGGGGAGTAGTTGTGCCCCAAGTATTTTCATTCGACGATCTTTTTGTTTTGACAAAAAAGGGGAGTAAGAATTAAAACTCGAATTTTAAAACTTCTCTATTTTATATATTTACTTAAAACGAGTTTATATTTTGTCCTCAACAAAAAAGGAGAGATTGTTAATACAAATAATCGTGTAAAAATTTAATTTCTATTTTACGATCATCTAAGCTTTATTGACGACAAATATTAAATCGTATTACGTAAAGTTTAAAATAAATAAGTTTTAAACGTAAAGTTTAAATCGTCGTCACAATCACTAAAGGTATAAATGGTGATTGTTTAAATACTTTAAGTCATGATCAAGGAAAATATTTCTCATTCACAAAAGTATACCAAAATGTATACTTACATTTTTAAGCAAGTATACAATTATTAAGTTGCACATTTTATTTTTGTAAGTAATTTAACAAAGTTACTTACACATTTTTGTAACAAACCAACGTTGCTAGTTTTGATCTTATCACAAACCCATACAAGATACTTTATATTGAATAACTCACGCTTTTTCACGGAAATATACACACTTTAGTGACACATGAATTAGACTCAAAGACATCCCGATATTCATCATCGACATACCATAATACATAGTTGGTTTATATGAATTACCAACTATACTCAAATCAAATGTACACAAGTTGGCGTATAAATATCAGCAACTACACAATATAAAACAAATTGTCTTATAAACGCGCCAACAATCTCACAAACTTTCACACAATCCTCATCTTTTTTCTCTCTCGCAATTTTTTTCTTTTTCTCCCTTTTTTTGATATATCTTTTTTATTTTATTTCTCTCATTTATTTTTGGCTCACAAAACTCTACATATTCAATCAAAGTTATAATTTACGTGACTTTACATAATCACTTGACATTATTCATCATAAATAATATGAAACGCTTGATATTCGGATGACATCATATAAGTGAAAGTATATTACACAAATAACACACAAACTCATATATATTTTCACATCCCCATTGCAATGTGCAATGGGAATGTGAAAATATATATGAGTTTGTGTGTTATTTGTGTAATATACTTTTACTTATATTGTTAATGCAAATAATGTCTAAAAACATTATTTATATTTTTTGACCTCTCAATGTTTTGATAATAACAAAATATAAAAATGTTTGTGATAAAAATAAACGTTTACAATGTAACACCCCCATATTTGACAAATAGCAGCAGAAGCTAATCTGGGTATTACTTCATGAATCATAGTCACAATAATAGAAAACGACTCAAAAGAGACGTTTTTGAAAGATAAGTTATCATTCATTATTCATCAGAGTTTTTACAAAAGAGGTCCCAAAATACATTTCAAAACATAAAGTTGAATGATAACAAGTTTGGATGTCCTCGTGTCCAATGCCACTCCATTCCATAGATTGCTCAATTACCTGAGATAAACATCCTAAAATAGTCAACACAACGGTTGAGTGAAATTTAAGTGTTTGTAATGAAATGTTTGAATACAAGTCACCATAAGTGGTAATAATTGCAACGAATACTGTTATCATGGAAAACAGTATTATTGCCCCCATGCAAACAAACATTAACATCCGAAGTCAATTTAACGGCTTGAAGGAACAATTGTCCTCAAGGAAAGGTAACTTGCCAAAGTTATCCTTTGTTCTCAAATATAGTGCGTTTGGTTACCCCATGTACGGGTACACCAACGGGAGTCGTCACCCCCAATAGATCTATCCATAATATTCACGTTCACTCGCAAGTGACTAATGGTTCATGATTAAGAAATATTGGCAGTGAAAGCAAACTTAGGCAATAATATATCAGGATAGTATACAGTTGTAAAACACTTGTATTCATGGTTTATAGCATGTATCTCCCCACATGATTTAGAAAACATGTAAAGGTGGGACTATGAACTCACCTTATCAAGGTAGTTGATTGATTTGAAATTTAATTCAAATGAGAGTAAACAGCCTCGTCACGCAACCTGGGGTAATATGTCAAGTCTTAGTTTGATTGTTGATATTACAAACTTTATTTCATAAAGTTTAACGGTTTTTGGTTTGATAACTTGTGAAAATATCGTATCACTGTTCGGGCTATCATAATCCAGAGGTCATGTAGTAAACGTTTGAGGAGCTAGGACACTTTAAATCGTAAATCCAGCAACTCGTCAAAACGTCTACCCAAATGAAATCCCCTCACATGAAACTCCCTAGTAACGTGATACGTTATAGATTAAATGATAAGATTTTATTATTTTAGATTTCTTCAAAAGCTAGTGGATGATAAATTATGTTAAATATATAACATAATTGATTTTATAGTGTTTCGGTCGACGAATGATAACGACAAATGTGTCGGATTTTAATAAAATCAAGTCTTATAATATTTAAATATATTTTTATAATTAATATAAAAATATTATATTTTATACCTTTATAACCCTTAGAATATGAATATGAAAATATATCCTCATTGTAATATATATATTTACAAATTTAATCCCTTTATATATGATTTTTAAAACATTTAACCCTTAACTTTCAAATATGGCAAAACAAACCCCTGAAGTTTAACTTTAGGATAATTACATTTTTGCCCTCAAAGTTTAATAATTTCAAAAAGGCAATTACAATATATACTACCTAATAGCATGAAATGTTTTTGCGTTTTTAGTCCAAATTCTATAATCTTTGTATTTTTGAAATCCAAATTAATTTTGCAGCTTATAGCTTATTACTATACGCTAAAATAAGTAAGTTTTATAAGCTTGAAGCTTATGAAAAGAGCATATGAGCTTAAAAATCCAAAATGGGTTTGTTTGGTTTAGGAAAACCAAACCGTGTGGGTTTGTGGTTCAAGGCTTAAACAAGTAGCTTATACATGATCTAATAGAGCTTATCAAGGATTTAAAACAAGACAAGAGCTTATTGAACGAGTAGAAAAGCTTACTAGTACACGAATGGGTGAAATGGGTCAAAAATGAGTGAAATGAAACCCAAAACTTAGGAGATGGATCAAGGACTTCTTTTCTTCTCTTCTATGGATTCTACTACATCTTATACTTCCTTCTTAACCTTCCTTAGCTTGGCTAGATCATAACTTTGAAGTAGAATGAAGTTTAGTAATGAGTTTGGAAAGAGTGTATGTATTTCGTGTATATATAGGGTAAAAGAAGGAGTAGTGCCTAAGTTTACATGAAGTAGGGACCAAGTTTACTTGGAGTGGTGGCCAAGGGTTTTGCTTGGAGTCCAAGGTGGTGATGGAGGTGGTAGGGTGCTAGCTAGGTGGTGACTAAGGTGTGTGGGTGGTTGCTTGGTGGTGACAAGTAGGTGAAAGGAGGCTAGCAAGGTGGTGAATCATGGTGGTGCTTAGCAAGGTAGTAGGCAAGGTAGTGCATCATGGAGAATGGTGCTTGGTTGATACATCATTAAAGGTCATGGTTGTTTTTGGATAGCCAACATTAGTCCCGGTGAAATGGTTGTCATTTACAAATCGTAATTCCGATTAAGCTCAAACCAGTGAGCATGGTTAGATATTTGAGTCCTCTACAACTTTTAGTTTTACATATTTAGGGGTTACTATACAAAAATCTAGAGATAACAGCCATTTACTACAGGTGTGCAGAATTTGCGCACCTTTGCCATTTCGGCTATAACTAATTCATCTGACATCGAATCGGGTCGAGTCACCCGGCAAAATAATCACAAGACATAGGGCTACAACCTAGTATTTTTTTTCTTAATACCCAACACCTACTGATATTGCCCAGATCCTATGTTTTATCAACTAATCAGATTCTGAAAATTTAACTATAAACTTGGTTCGAACTAGTTTAAGTGGCATCGGGTTTGCTAGGGTTTTCGGGTTAGGTTTTTGGGTTAGGACGAGTAGGGGCTGAAATGGAGGGAAAGAATGTTTAAATGTGATGCTTAGGAAACTTGTAACATGTACAAGAAAGGTTGTACGAAATCCCTTAGAAAAATGGAGGGAAAAAGCATATTTTGAATGTTGTGCATTGTCGGGTTGTACTTAGAGTTTTAGAGAGTTGTACTAAGGTTTTGGAGGGAAATATAATTCAAATATTATGCATTGTAACCTTGTACACATGCCTTATTAGATTTTACTTTTGGTTTGTATGTAAACATTACATATAGATAGGGTTTTGATATAAACGTTTAAGTTTAAAATCCGTTTTGATATAACGTTTTGGATAGTACGTTAAATAGATAACGTATAGAAAAATGGTGATTAAAACATATTGCTTGACATATTATGACGTTTATTTGCAATAAACGTTGATGAGATTTGGCATTGGTGGTTGCGTGAGCTCGTTCACTTCGGTAATGTAAGTTACGTTACATTATGAGTGAAGTAAAGTAAAAATATTCCTGTGAAAATGGTTATACTTAATTTAATAAGTAGATATTACATTGATGAAAATTGCATCTAATTTAATAGATGGATAATTACATTGATGAAAATTGCGGGTTGTTATATACAAATTATTAATCCTAAAATTCTATTTATAAGATTTGTAATCACTTAAGGTATGGACAAACAAATCATTAAGCATGATTACTGATCAAGAAAATATTTTTCTTTTAACCATCACGTTTTTACAAAATTATTTTCACAAAAATAAATATACAAAATATTTTATAATTAAAAGAAAATTTTTATTTAAAACTTAAATTTGAAATTCAATTTTTCCCCCCAAAATGGAAGGTTCCATAACAGATACAACCTTCCCCACAAAAAGACAAAAACAGGAGCGTAGTCTACTGGGCAGCCCCCTTATAGGTCTGGCGGCCCTCAAATATATCTGGGACCGCCGGGACCGCCTGCAGTGACCGTTGGGTTTTCCTGCCTATAAATACTACTCCATTCCCAACTGAAAAACACACCACTTTGCATGAATTTTTCAGATAACTTTCTCTCTCTAAAAACCTTCTTTCTCTCTCTAAATCTCTTGATCACTAACATTCTTAGATCTTGTTTCAAGTGATCCAATCTCATCTCATCTTTCTCATTCTATTATCAAGTGCAATAGAAGAACATTCGTATTCGCCAAGAAACGAATTGTTATTTAGTGATCTCTCCTCTCTTCTTCTAAGTATCAAATCCTTATTATAATTATCTTGTGTAATTGTGTGATTCGGATTGTGTGTAAATCCGATAGTGTCGATCTTGTAATTATTTAGTGTTTGTGAAGTGGTAGATTGGTTCTAGCTAAGATTATGACTCGACATTTAGCTTAGTGTCGGAAAATAACATAAACGAAATGGTTTTCTCCGCCTGAAGGGAGCTTGTTGACATAGTGAAATCTCGAGTAGGATACTCGGGGAGTGGAGTAGGGCGAAAAAGAGCTTCGTAGCCGAACCACTATAAATCTTGGTGTCTTGGTTTGATTGTTCCTTCTCTCATCTCTTTATATTGTTGTTATTGTTATTTAGTATTAGTTTAGAGTATATCACATTATTGATTCATATTGTTGTTTGTTGAACATTTACAAACTCGAATTTAAATATTTTGAAAGCAAAATTTTAAAACGTAAAAAGAAACTACAAACTATTCAACCCTCCCCCTTCTAGTTTCCACAATTGGTATCAGAGGGCCAAGGTCACTCGAGATTATTAAAATATACTGTATTTTAAAGCTTGGATCGATCTATGGATTTTGACAAATATCTAGAAGGGAAATCCATACAAAGACCACTATTTTTTGAAAGTGACAGTTTTATTTATTGGAAAAATTGATTCGAGACATATGTTAAATCAAAAGATTTTGATCTCTGACATGTTATTACTAATGGTGATTTTCAACCTATTCAACAAAATCCGAAACCAAATTAGACGTGGTTATCCCTTTTGAAAAACAAAGTGATGATCTTAAAAAGAAGCTTGCAAAAATAACGAGCTAAATGAGTTATTACAATGCTTTGCCAAGAAAAGAATATGAAAGAATTTTTATGTTTAATATGGCAAAAGAAATTTGGTAAACTTTGTTAATCACCCATCACGGTAATAACCAAGTCAAAGATAACAAGATCGACCTTTTGGTACAACAATATGAACAATTCGTCATTTCTAAAGACAAAACTATAGATAGTGCTTTTGCTAGATTTAATACTATCATTACTAGTCGAAAAGCTCTTGATGAAGGTTATTATAGCAATAATTGCGTTAGGAAGTTTCTTAGGGCTCTACATCCTAAATGGAGAGCAAAGGTCGCGGCGATTGAAGAGTCGAAAAACATAACATCACTGTCTCTGGATGAACTTATCGGGGAATCTCAAAGTTCACGAGATGATCATCAACAAAGATTCTAAAATAGTCAAAGCTAAGGGAGAAAGAAAATCTCTTGCTTTAAAGGCTAAGAAAGAATCTAGTGATGAGGAGTGTTCAACTTCCAGAAGTGAAGATGAAGAATACGCCATGGTGGTTAGAGACTTCAAGAAGTTCTTTAAGAGAAGAGGTAGATATGTAAGACAACCTCGGAACGACAAAAAGAAGCCGAGATGATAAGAACGGTAAAGGTGATATAAAATGTTTTAGATGCGGCGATCCAAATCATCTTATTGGAGAATGTCCAAAACCACCTAAAGACAAGAACCAAAGAGCATTCGTTGGAGGTTATTAGAGTGATAGCGGTGAAGAAGATGATGAGAAGGTCAAAGACGAGACGTGTCTCGTTGCTCAAGCATCAAATGAGGTATGTTCCGAATCCTCTTACTTTAGTGATGAAAACTCATCAATAGATGATTAGTTTTAGATAATAACTATGATAAACTGTGCAAAATGAGTTTAAAGATAATCACTAAAAACAAAAGATTAAAAGCCACTAGAAATAGTTTAGAAAAAGAACTTAGTATTCTAAAAGAAAAAGTGTCTACACTTAAGAAAAACAAGGGAGTTGATCTCGAATGTGTAAAGTGTCATATGCTTAAAATTGAGAATGAAAAACTCAATGAGGAAGCCATTAGATTAACTAAATTTGAAAAGAGTACACATTGTCTAAATGAAATGTTAAGTAATAAAAAATACTCCGGAGAAAAATTAGGTTTAGGGTTTAATTCATTTGAAGCATCATCCAGTGAAACTAAAGAAATAAAATTTGTGAAATCACAAAAAGAAACGTCCTCTGGTGGCGGTCCCCCAAATACCATGGGCGGCCCTCAAAAAGACCAGACGGCCCCAAAGTAATTATGGGACTGCCGGTCTGTTCACCGGTTTCTGAAAAATCTGTTTCTTTTCAAAAATACATTTTGGGTCCTAGACCAAAACATATAATGGTAAACAACGTCAAAGTTTCATTGCTAGTAATAATGAAGTTAAATGATTTTATAAGCCATCGTTAATACCCGGAGTCAGATCTTCAAAACCTAATTTTAGATCAAAAACCATACCACCTAGAAGAGTCAATAATAATTATCTACGTCCTAAGACGCTGCAACCAAAAAGCAACGTTGGTCGACAAAATCAACCTCATGGTTTTCCCGTAACTTAGAACAATTTTCAACGCCAAAGTTACATGCCATAAGAAATGTGTCTACCATTTCCACATCCTAACCAATTGCATCAAATGCAAGGGATGTTTAGCACTAACAACTTTAGACCCATGAAATATTGGGGAACAAATGTTTGAGTTATTGTCTTATATAAATAGATATGCCTTGGAGTCGACTTGGAACCCGATGAGTAGATAAAGGATAGCGGATGCTCTAAACACATGACGGGTAACCGAAAGCTCTTCTTAAGCTATAAGACATACAGCAGAGGTAATGTTATTTTTGGTAGCAATCTTTGCGATCACATCATTGGCAAAGGTATTATTTTGAATGACTCTCTTAAAATAGATAATGTAGAACATGTAGATAACTTAAGATTTAACTTGCTAAGTGTAGGACAAATATGTGATAATAAGCGTAGAGTAACTTTTTCTGAACATGATAGTGAAATTACTAAGGATGGTAAGGTCATAGGTAGAAGTATTAGGAAGAAAGGATTATATGTGATGAAATTAGGAAATAAGCCAAAAGAGCAAATTTGTCTAGCAACGATTGATGAAAACTCTACGTTGTGGCATAGGAGATTAGGTCATGGCAATATGCATCTCATTCAATCGTTAGAATCTAAGGAATTAGTTAGAAACTTACATAAGCTTAAGTTTGATCAACACTTCTATGATGCTTGTAACATTAGAAAACAAGCTCACGCTAGTCACAAAGCTATGAATATAGTCTCAATGACTAGATGCTTAGAACTCCTTCATATGGATCTCTTCGATCCATCCGCCGTACGGAGTTACGAAGGAAACCGCTACACCATAGTCATAGTAGATGACTACTCTAGGTATACTTGGACTAGATTCCTTAAGGATAAAACCTAAGCCTTCGATCAATTTGAAATATTTAGTAAGAAAATTCAAAACCAATTAGGATGTACAATAGTGTCAATACGAACCGACCACAGTAGGGAATTTAATAATGAGGTGCAATTTAGAGAGTTTTGTAATGCAAATGGAATTACACATAACTTCTTTGCTCCACGCACTCCTCAATCAAATGGCGTGGTTGAAAGGAAAAATAGGACACTTCAAGAAATGAGTAGGACTATGTTGAATGAGCAATCGTTACCATAAAAGTTTTGGTGTAACGCTGTAGATACTTCAACATACATTCTCAACCGAATCCTAATTAGAGCCATTCTAGGAAAAACACCTTATGAACTCTTGAGAGGTAGGAAACCTACTCTTGATTATTTTAGAGTGTTTGGAAGCAAGTGCTTCATTTTAAACACTAAAGACTACCTTACCAAGTTTAACCCAAAGTCATACGAAGGTGTCTTTTTAGGTGATAACATCAAATAGTTAATACATTTTAATATCAAATT
>BQNB010161420.1:0-14683 GCA_026074375.1 Tanacetum coccineum
ACCTTAATTAGGTCAAGTAAACTTTATTTATAGTAAGACCAAGTGATAAAACTTATAAAATAAGATAGATAATGACATGCAATCATGGGTTCTTGTAGATTTAGTGAAGAGGTTGTGATCTTTTGTCTTCGTGTTCGTTCTCTTCTTTGCTTGTTCGTTAAGGTACAAATATTCCGTCCTTTTAGTAAGGACATCTCATGTCTTGATTCTCATTTGTTTTAGCTACTTTGGTTCGTTTGATATTCCGTCCGATTTGCTATTTGTAATCATGACTCGTTTGATGTTGACAATCCGTTTGATTCGATATTCATTTGTATGAATCTGTTGGTTCTTGTTTGGAATATGCTACTAGATTCATTTCCATATTTTGATTATTTGAAACTTGTTCACTTATATCATTTCTTTAATCTTGCCCGAGCTATTTGTATCTAGTCATGGCGGTACCATGACCATTTCATTGATGCACCAATGGCATGACACTATCTGTGTCGGTGTGATTAGTCCATGGCATTCCCTTTTGTATGTGCACTTATTATGATTTGATTATATATGTTCGTACACTCGCCATAGTGCTTGTGTATATGGATATGACTTTGTTTTGCAGGGAGCGTATGGATGCATCCTAGGTACTTTGTTCCGTTCAATTTAGGTGAATGGTTGTGTGTGTGCTATACACTCCATATCACATTTGGTACATCAAGAGTTATAAATCCTGTGTACATTTAATTATGACTATCTGATTATTTGATTCGGGTCTATTTATGTATCATGTTTAGAAATTTGTTTGGGCTCATGGGCATTCCTTTGATCACTCTTATCCTATTCATTGTTCTATATATATCGTTTGGCATTTGTTTAGCAGGTTCTCGTGATCCGTTTCGTTCATTCCTTCGTTTTATTACCGTTATTATTATTATATCTGTTCACTGAGCGTTAGCTCAGCCGCGTTTTCTTTTCCTGCGGCAGGTACTAAGCGGGAAGCTGGGATATGAGTGTTGAGAGTAGGAGCTTTTACAGGACCCACCTTTAGAAGAACCCTTTTGGATTTGGATTTATGTTTTAAGACCTTTCTTTTTGAAGATTTCTTTCATTCGACTTTGTTTGAATTTAATACTGTTGGAAGTCATTTTATTTTATAACTTAGTATTTTTATTTAATAAAGTCTTTCGCTTGCGTTTATATGTTCTGATATGACACCATAACGCAACTCTTTGTCTTATTATCGGAGCGGGATGTTACAAGTTGTGATAGATTGGTTTTAGCTAGGATTAGAACTCGACATTTTGCTTAGTGTCGGAAATTGGTATAAGCAAAGTTGTGTACGGTTTTCTCCACCTAAAGGGAGCTTGTTGACATAGTAAAGAAAACTCTCGAGTTTGGTGCTCGAGGAGTGGAGTAGGGAGAAGAGGTGCTTCGTTACCGAACCACTATAAAACCTTGTGTTGTGGTTTGATCTTTCTAACTCTTATCTCTTGTCTTTCATATTTACTTGTCATCTATTTACTTAATTGTATTGTTCATATTGTGCACATATTGAGATCACATAAAGTCGAATCTAATTTTTATAAACAAACATAACATTAATATAAAAAGCGATAAATTATTCAACCTCCCTTCTAGTTTTCCACAAAATCAATTTTTGATTCAATCGGTGAGACAGTAACTCACTCGTTCACTCTTTGTGCTCACAGAGCCTAGAGACAGAATGGCGTCACTAGCGATATACATGACGTCATCACAAATCATCAAGTGACGGTGTCACATCATTCATGACGGCGTCAGCCCGTACCGACTCAAACACATATCTAGAAGATTCATCTTATGACGGCGTCACGACTAAAATGCGATGTCGTCGCATTGATTTTCCTATATATACAATCCCAAATTTAGGGTTTTAAGTGTGTAACTTTAGAATAAAAAAAGGGTACAAACCATAGTTCGTTTAGCAGCTTTAGGAGATGATTTGGCTAAAAACCCTATTGTACTTCTTCCAATCATGTTTTAATCCAATTAAGTTTACATATCATTCAATATAATCTAATGTTTGTTGGAATCTATTCTCTGCTTTATATTAAACATGTTTGGCTAAACCTATTATTGTGTTTATTTATGATTGTATAAACTAGAATGTAGATCTTAGTGATGTTGCTTCTTTGTGATGGATGTGCACGTTAGGTCTTAGAAAACCACTTTCTGCTTATAAATGTTGTTGATAACTGTCTAGGGAAAACTGTGATTACATGATTCAAGATGACAGGATACCATCAGGGAGTAACAGTCTTATAATGCCTTGCCCCCATAATCAGGTTATATCCACTTTTAATTAGATTTTACATGCACTTAACTACAACAACCTTGGGACTCGTAGAGTCCAGTGGTCTTCAACCACGAGCCTTGAGTGAGCATCGCGGGCGTTGACGAGCGTATTCGCGGCAGTACTAAATCTAGACAACGGCGAGTTCGTGACAATTCGTTATCATCAAGCTCTTTACTGTAAATAGTTGTTCTCCACATATCCCACACCCACACGAGTGCCACCATAGAGCAACAACAGCTACAAGAAGCAATCTAAGGGAGTAATACATGAATAAATATGACAACAATTCTTTTTATCTTATTGTACACCTACGAGTTGTAAGATTTATATTTATAGTTTTCATTAGTCAAAAACTAATCTCAATTCGTCAAACATATGATTTTACTGCTTTTCCATTAAAACACAAAATACACAAAGACTATCTTCCCTCACCCCTTCGGCATTCGTATTAGATTCCTGTATCATCAAGCCTTCCTCCAATTCCTACGAGTGAACGACAAACAACCCTGAGTCTATGCCCATAACTTCACTACAACATTAGGTGCACTGCCTAGGGAAGTATGTATAAAACTTCTATCGCGTAGCAAAATATCCTACCTCCGACCGCAACATCAGTTTTATTTCACAGCACCGCCACCATGCATTACAGTTTAGGTATGGATCATAGTTTTTCAGCTTCGTTCTAACTCGCATAGAATCCTTTCCTGAGAATTTACAATTCCCGTCTCTAATACTTCTTGTATCAATCTTTTCTTGTATAGTCTTCGAGTACACACTAATTTCCTACATTGACTAATTCCATGCTCCCATCATGGAGATGTAGATCCAACTCTCTCTCTGCCATACAATCATCCTTGTTCCTACAACCAGCGCGCTACATTTACGCTTTATAGCCACACGCTCCAAAGAGCTATAATAACTCTACTTCAGCCTTATCGACACATCGCCAGAGAGTGTTGATCGAATAGAGTTCCTCAAATCGCGTTCACACGACTCATCTCACAAAGAAAACCAATACAAATCTCACCCGCTTGACGTTCGATGAATGGAATCGGAAAGATACAACCAACTCATCCTTCCCTTTCCCACTCTGATAATGATCTATGATGAGGACGTTCTTAAAGAGTTAAGTGCAAGTTATGAAAATAACAAGAACACCTAAAAACTAAACGCCAAGAAAGACTAAATCATAGTTTTGATGGGTGACCTAAGCATTTCAATGTAGGTAGGCGTAGGAACGATTTACTGCCTACCTCGACCACTTTATCACAATGAATTATTATACTTCTGCTAATAAGCCTATAATACAATATAAAGGTAGATACACCAGAGGGGATGGAAAGTAACCTAGTTTCCATTGATTCTAGGGAGATCTACGTGTTTGCAGAAGTATTTACCTATATCCACAACCTTTTGATTATGTTAAAAGAACAAGTATGTAATACTTCTTAATGAGTGAGAGGATGGATGTACAGGTATCATAGAACCAGACCCCATTAGACAAGACCCCACTAGGCTCAAATATGACATCACCAAGGGTTTGGTCTCATTCACTAAGATCTTCGACACATACACATATAGGATGCCACGCACAATACCTAGGCTTAAGAACTTTAACTAGAGTAAGGTCCCACCACTGTTAGAACTTAACCCAAAACGATCTAGTTCAGCTATAGGATTTAGGCAACTCTACACATGAAAAGATAATCTTATGTACAAAAACTGCTTAAAACTTAGGTCGGAGTACCAAGGTTAATGAATAGTATGAAGAGAGAATGGCTCATCTCCATGGAGGCCACGTTACGGCGTTCACGAAACAATGCATGAACGCGTGACCTCTCGCGTCGTGACTCTACACACTCATCTAATAATGAGAAAACACGCTTTCTTGAGAGGCAATCACCATTTTACTTTACACGCAATTCTAGAGAGCGGCATGAGCTGTTTTTATACTCCATTAGTTTAGCAATTTTCTTATGTTTGAACTATCATATGAAATAAGCTTTGCATGCCTTAACCTCGTCCTAAATTTCCAATCAAAGATACATGTTGCAAACAATTAAAGTGTAGGTGGAATTTATCCGGACTTTTGAGCCAAATTGCAAGCATTGTTCAATGAATTGTTTAGATTAATTTCCGCGGCATTTCTGAGAGTCATATGATATGAAGTGAGTGTAAACTTAAGGTTTTGAGTACAGTTATTTATCCTCGGAATTAAGAGATTCACTGGGATCAAGTCGCAGGAAAGTATTTATTCATCAAAAACACAAAATTTTGGTTTCTCACACAAGAACTGTGGAGACGGCGCACGACATTAACATGCGACCCGTCACTACGACACCTGTGACGACGGTTCACCACAAACCCCGATGGCGTCAAATGCCCAGGTTTCAGAACTACTTCAAATTTTTCTTAAATAATTTTTGAAAATAAAATCTTTGCGCTAAGACATTTAATATAAGATTATTATTTGATGTTTGTTAACCTGCACAAACATCATGAGTTTAACAATTCTTATCATCCTATTCAATCGAGTTCAAACCTAAATTCTCAAATTGTATAATTTCTTGCGGGTAGAAACGCATTTGTAGTTTAATGCACTTCAGTATTATGAGTTACTCTCTCTTTGACTCCTCTCTGATTGACAGGTATTTATATATTGATGAGAGGAGCGAGAAGCTTGGAAGTCTTTACTTCATGTGATGATTCTTGGAGACTGATTTAATCAGTTCTTATACGCATGTTTCTTTCTCCACTATTGAGTAAACCAGGTGAGTACTCAGAGTTCTTATTCCCTATACTCTTTCTTTTCCCTTTATTTCGCATCTAACGGTACTTATCTAACATTAGGAGTCGTAAATTTTCTACACTTAAGAGCACGGGAAAAATACGGCCTTAGTAAACTAATTCTTTACTTATCACTGCATTTCTTTGCCTTACACAAGGATGGGTAATATCTCTTAACATAGCATAAAAGTAGGATGATTTTTCACCTTAAATTTTTTTAACAACGAACAATAACCAAGAAAACTCTATAGTATTATTAGCGTCCCATAGATAGGAATTTATATGACTAGTACAAAAACCCTCAAAATTTCACCCCCACAATGTCAGGTTCGCCCTTAGATATAATACCTTACAGCTTGTTCGAGCTTAAGATGGATGAGCAATCATCGTGTACCTTCACCGGTCATTACATGTGATGTGTAATTATTCATGGTCTTTGTCACCATTTTTTGGAACATGGTATCGGTTATCACTTAGGATTATGAAGTGTACCACATTATACGATTAAATTCTACAGACTGTTTTACATTGATGGCAGACACTCTAAGGACCGACAGCATAGTAAATATTAGTTGATTTGCTATATTATAAGAGGAATTAGAGGATAACCCATATGTTTTGTTAACCTGTAATTGTATGATGGGTCACACCAATCATCACACTATCCCACAACCTTTTGCCATGCACTCACCTTAGTGCAGAGATACCCGTACAAGACTTCCGTGCACTATCTTTTTCACACCGTTCTTATAAATTTTCTGGTGGATATACCAGATTATACAAAAGAGCATTGTCAAAACCCTTCTAACCCACGTTACTCACCCAATAAAGCCTTAGCTACCTTAGTATGTACTACGCCTTTAGTGATACACACTATTGTGTTTACCCCAAGTTTATTCTTTGCAGTTCACGTCACGGTTGCTAAGGTACCCTTATCTCCTTGTAAATCAGACTGTTTGGCTGACGTTGGCATTACGCCCATGGTATGTATTTATATTATCCGGACAATGGGGAAAAAAGTTAAAGTCCAACCTACCATATGTTTGTCAAATGACTCCATGCATTTTACCACCTCAAATCTAGGATCTCTATAGTTAGGAGAATTGGTATAACGTATCGAACATAGTAAACAGCTCAAGTGTAGGCACGTAACGTATTAATAAACCTCTCTGTAAGTATTATGTTATCAATAAAAAAGACAAGAAAAAAAAAGGATTTGCTAGAGTTGTGCTCTTGATTTCTGATGTATAACTTCGTCCAAGTCTATGCTTAGCAACCATAACAAATGAATTTCCTAAATAATTACTAACTCCTGTCCAAATCAACCCCAAGATCGCCCACCCAAATGTATCCATCCATTTCCGTTTCCATATTATATGTTTATCTTAGCACCTACAACCCCAAACCCTTAGATAAGAGACTCTCTCGCAATCCTAAGATACTTGTGCTCTATAGTGGTGAGATGGTTTGAGTAGCTTTACCAAGTCCTATGAACTATATGCTAAACCAATGACAGGTAAGAGTGTCAATTATCCGTTTCCCCATATGTTTATAACTCATTATACACCCGACGAACAGAGAGAAGAACTCCCACCAATTGTGCAAGGTGCTAGATATACTTCTTCGTGCTTTATAATTACGCCAGGTCTCGAAATGTTATGTGTTTGCTAGAATATTCACTAAAAATGTACTTCTATGTCGTTCTGCCTCGGTCTTGTGAGGCTGTTCTTAAAAGAAATTTAAAATGTTTTTTTAGAAAGCTCAAGAAAAAGGATAGTGTTAACGTTTCAGTGCGCTTACACCCCTTAAATTAAAGCGTTGAAGACAAAGAGGTCCCTCTAAAACATCTGGTTTTTTTTTTTTCAAAAAGGTTGAACACACCAAATTTTTTCAAGAATTTTTCCTTCCCCCTTCTTCCTCTTTCGTCGATGGAGGACACCAAATCAGAATCTTTTTCAAAATGTGTGTTCAAAACGACTCCCAACAATCCTCACAATGTTTTCAAAAGACAAAACAATTTTTGTTTTTTTTTCAATTGTGTCCCCCCTAATGTTGAAGGGTAGAGGTTTTTTCTTTCGAAAAACAAAGTTTTTAAATGTTTCTTTGATTACATCATCAACGACCATTCTTTATGTATTCAAAACTTAAAATTCAAAATGTTCCAAACCATTTCTTTCATGCTGACCATATTTTTTCCTCCCCACAGATTTTTTTCAAGACATATTTTAAAAAATCACAACAATGTATTCAAAAAACTAAAGTGTTTATTTTATTTAAAATAAAGGGAGAAAAATGTAATTAAAAAATATCATCTATATATTTTCTCGACTCAATGTGCTGAATAAAAAAAGTTTTATGGTTATTATTAATCTTATACCCAACAAACATCTAATTTATGACGAATCTGAAGTGATAAGGTGTCAGTTATAGGAAATCAAACCTTAATGATCTTCCATCAAGATACCGGAGGATCTACCCAAGGATAAACCAAAGTTAGAAATAGCAGTCCTTAGGAATGATAGAGATGAATGTATATAGGGGAATAATGCCGAGACTAAGATTGAGTTAACACACTGGAACAATCACAACAAAGTTGTTAGTAATGACGTCCCTGGGTAAGCCATTAGAAGGCCGTTGAAGGAATGGAAAAATAAAATGTATGGATAAAGGGCTAAAAGAAAAGAAAAATCATTTCCCCTCCCACAAAACAACTTAAGAAGGCAGAAACCGGGTCAATTATATAATGCCTGTCAAATCACAAGTTGAATTGTCTGACATTATAAAAGACATCAGGACCCAGTGATGCACCATGCACGAACCCCTTCCTCTCAAGCCATTTTGAGTGTTCTCTCTCCTCAACAGAAACTCATTTTCTCATATTGTCCACAAGAGATAACACCGACTTATCTATTGACAATCATCATTTTCGAGATCGTTATAGTTGATAGGTGCAAATCCTACATCTCCAACCTCCCGAGTACTAAAACCAAATTGCCACCACACTAATCGAGTCTAGAGCCCAAGAGATCAATAAAAAATCCCCCCCCCCCTTGTTAGGGACCCCACATTCCCATTTTTTCAAAAACTCCCGAGTTGAACATCAATCCAAGTTCACCAAGCTGTTATCCACAAGAGGCCTAACGGCAATAATCCATTGTGAAATTTTGCCATGATAGAACCATCCGAGTGATACTAAATGTATTTCACAATGATATGGAAATCCACTGAATCCAAGCATCAAACAAGGCTCTTGTTTAGTGACTTGGTCGGCGAGAATTCTATAATGAATCAAACGTTGTGACAAACTGTCTGGATATCGATTTGTAGGTCTAGTAAATGAATGACGATTGATGAATTTGATAAAATCATGAATGACACTTCTCCTCGATGTGTTTACAAAAACTTCTTTAAAAAAAGCGATGACACGTCGATTGATTTAGTATCAAATCAATTTTTTTCCTTCCCCCCCCCTCCCACCCCCTCCCCCCCCCCCTCTCTCACCGCCCCTCGATTAAAAATTTCTATTAAATATTTTATCACTAACGTAAAAAACACCCTTCCCCACCTGCCAGGTGTGGTAGAGTGGGGGAAGAAGAGATGGTGGAGAAGGAAATGGGCGTGAAGGAGTTCAAAACGGTGGTAACGGCAACCCTCAATCCCATTTTCAAAAATGCTCACAATCTACGAAGAATTACTATCTAGAAAGCTCAAGATTTAAAAGACCATAAAGGACCCCTTTTCCCTCCCCCCCGCGCAAACTCAGATTTGATGCTCCACAAAAGATAATGGCAAAAGTATATGAGCATGTTTGGTCAAAGATAAAAGAATCTCCTTTCAGCAAGATGGGCAAAAAGACTGATAAAGATGACAATAACAAAAACCCAATCTATTATTTTCATGCATATTAGGTGTGTTTTATGTGTCTTGTGTATCTTGTGTGTTTGTTTTGAGTCATATGATTGGTATCAGAGCCTGGTGGCTCGTGATATCTAGAATCTACAAGTTTTATGGAGTCGATTCTATGGAGGACATATTGTTCATGGTGCTTATTCATCCACACAAGTTCAAGATTGATGATGTTAGTACGTTTTTATGCTGCCAATACTTCATTGCTACTGCCTGATTTTATTAAATGCTACTGCTTCGTGTATTAGTACTACTAGGTTTAAAAGTAGATACTACTGTTTGGTTCGTGTGTTTGTACTGCTAGTATTAAATGAGTTTGTACTGCTAGCTTTATGCGATAACGAATAACACACAGCTTGGTTCTCAGATGGGACAAAGATTCAATTAAATTGAAAAAGGCTGTTTTTGGATTTATTGAAGATGTGATTACGAAGACAATGGTTAGCATACTTTTAGGGGAAGCTTATTGTTAACATGTTTAACCATCTACATGTACCACTGAAGGGGAAATGTTTACAAGTTGTTCATCTACAGAAGACCCCTATTTGATGATGACAAAAAGGGGAAGAAGATTTGATGATTTGCAACTTGATGATTCTTGGTGGTATAGCATGGATTAAGGGGAAGTTTCATTCGTATATTAACTTCAGGGGAAGTTCATACTTATTTGGTTTTGTCATTATCAACTAGGGGAAGATTGTTGGGAATTATATTTTGAGTTGATAAGACAAAACACGAATGAAACAAGATGGAAACATGAAGGACCAAAGTTGTAGTCAAAGAATACTACAAAAGATAAGAATTGAAAGATTTGGTCAAAGATAATGATTGAATAACTAATTAATTTTATCATTATTATCATTATTAGTTTCCATGTAAACCTTGACTCCTTATACTATAAAAGGAGGTCTAAGGTATGTAGTTTACATCCATCCATAGAATAGAATAGCAGACTTCTCAATGAGAGTCTAGCAAAAGCGTGTGTGTGTACACGTTTAGTAGTAGTAGTAGTTAGTGTATTAGATAGTGATTGTAGTCTCATTTATTCTGATCAAATATAATGAAGGCTTCAATGTTTAGTAGTTAAACCTTGTTGAATAGCATTATTGTTCTTATTATTCCACTGCGTATTAATGTTATTCGTAAAACTAATCCTAGATAGGCTGATCGATTCTCAACACATTTACCTTTTTAGAATGACATTGTTCTTGATAAACAGACTGTTGATAACACCTTTCAAGTTTGTCATATTTTTCTTGATTAATTTCAAAGCACCTTTCTTGATTTTTATATCTAGCAAGCTCAGTGGTCAAATTTGCATTAGTTTCTCTCAGCTTGCGATTGACCGAGTTGACTTTCTCAACTTCAGTAGCTAAATTATTATATAATGAATCATATAAAACACGTGTTTCCTCAACATTTGCAGGATGTTGTTCTACTGTTCCCCCACCTTGTTCCACACTAGAAACCTCAGAAATGACATTGCTATCATTCTGTGGTACTTCGTGTGGTTCAGGAATGGGCTCGAGTAGCTCAGTATACTGCTCCTCTTGAGTAAACATATTGAATATCTCATCATTATAGCAATTATCATGAAGTTGTACCTCAGCTGATCCGTCTGAGTCATAGACGGGAGCTTTGTCAGTTTGAGTACCCGAAGTTGATGCTTGCTGCAGATTAGCCATCAAAATGCAGTTTGCATTGACTTCCTCAATCTCATCCAGATCCGCCGCAGCAGCCATCAAATCAAACTCTTCAGCTTGTAGTTGGATTCCTGCTTCTTCCTTTTGAGCAATCAGCAACTGAGTCTGAAGATAAGCAGCATCCCTTCTCCTTGGCCTGACTGTGCAATTCCTAGCGAGATGACCCAATCCTCTGCAGTTGTAACACCTTATCTGATTACCATTGTTCCCATTTGCATTACCCTCAGCCCGTGCTGCTACAACATTACCATTTCCATTCTGATGAGCTATACCCGGAACAACAATTACCCCATTCTGATTTCCAACATTCTGAACACCCGGATTCTGAACTGCATTCTGAACAACCTGATTCCCTACATTCTGCCCAGCATACTGTCTAAACTGATTTCCCCCATTTCCTCCAACCATCTGCATTTGATTATCTTGACCCAAATTCATACCCGGCTGAGCAATCTGCCTATTTCGAGGGTTGGATGAAATTCTCTGGTTGTTGTTGGTTGGTGTAGAGTAGTTTAGTTTGAATGCCTTGGCCATTAAAGCAAGTGTCATGTTCATTGCTGCTGTAGGGTCTGTAATGTCTTCGAGATTTGGCATAGGTTGTTGCATGTAGTTCTGATTGAATGATGGTTGTGGGTTATAGTTGTTGTTGTTGGGTAGTGGTTGTTGTATGTAGGTACTAGATGATGGTAGATCAGGGTGAAACACTGGATACTTGAAGGAATTGTTTGAATTGGCCATGAGTGCTAAAGGATCTTGTGTTTTTGCAAGTCGTTCAGCTCTTAGTTCATCTACCTCCTTTTGATTGTACTTCAAGAAGTCATATAACTGAGTGTAATCTGCTGTATGCAAGTCCTTTGTTTGATGAACAATGGTAACATGTCGACTCCATTCTGGTTGTAAGTTGTTTAGGAACTTGAGATTACTGGCAATCTTTTCAGGAAAGTGTTTGTTTCTCTTGAAATCATTCATCAGTTTTGAGAAACGATGATAGTAAGACTCAATCGACTCCCCATCAGTGGAAGTAAACCTTTCCCACTCATTAAACAACTTAGCTTTCTTCTCTTGAATTCCAATGTCAGAACCTTTCATCATCTGCTGAACACGTAACCAGATTTCTTGAGCAGTTTCACAACTATCAACAGCAGCATAAATGTCTTCGGGAAGACCGAGAAGAATGGTCTGAATTGCTTGATCATCAGCTTCCATTTGCTTAATTTCTGCTTCCGTAAGTTCATCATCAGTTTGTTCATGAAACGTTTTAGGAACAGGAACTGTACGGGCTGGATCACCTGGTTCAGGAATCATTCGTCTGACATATGGACCATTCATAATGGAGTTGTAGATTAACTTTCCATTTGGTCTGCTCTTAGCATAACGGAGAAGACGTGATGACCATGGAACATAGTTCTCTTTGTTAAGCATAGGAGGGCGGTTTTCGGAACCGGCTGCATAAATGTCTTGTTGTGTCGACATTCTCAAAGTGATGTGAAATGATAAGTATGGATCGTTTAAGTGATTGTGATTATGATTTGCTTTTGATTGAATTTGAATTGATTAAGTCCTTGTGATTGTTTGTTGTTATGGTTCAAGTTGTTTTGATTAGACAGTGAGTAATAGATTCCCAAATTCGGTCAAATAACCACATGATGCGCGGATCGACCTTAGGTTTTAAAATACAAGGGGTTGTCAGTGGCACAAATCGCATACTTTGAGAAAAATTGCCAGTAGGTAACGTTTAGTTTAGATTCTTTACGAAAAAATCTTAAAAATATGGATTAACTCGCTAAGATAACTCGCTGGTATTCCTTGATATGTAACTCGCTGGAGATTTCTTTTGGCTAAATCGCTAGAACTTCAAGTTGCCTAAAATCGATGGTTTGGTGTAATTAGGTGCATAACAAAAATCGCTTTTTCTTAGAAATGATCTTTTAGAGTAGTACCTATAAACTCGTATTATCGCGTGTGTCACTTCTTAGCACGGTAGGAACTGTCTTCAATATGCTAACTCGCTGCACAAAATTTTCTTTAACTCGCTAGAAGTCTGACTGCTAACTCGCTGTTTCTTGATGTCACAATCTTGAAAGTACAGAAGTCGCTTTCCACCTGTTTGTCCCTATTACAAAAATGAAAAACAACCAAAAACGTAATTTTTGACCAATCTAAATTTGCTACAAAGAAAAATGACCAGATTCACAACTCGCTAATATGAAACAAGTTTCAAAAACTTTCGAATAAGCTCAAAATTAGCACAAAGATGATGGAAAAAAACTATAAGACTTCAAGAAAAGATGGTAGACCAGTTTTAGACCAAGAAAGTACACTTCTTTTGAATCAAACAACAAACAAAACCTCTAAATCTAAGGTTTTTTAAGCCGAAACAAAAAAACAAAAATTACTTTGAAAAACTAAGATTTAAGCCAAATAAGCCACGAACTTAGGTATAAAATGAGCTAGGAGAAAGGAGCACACACGAGTACAAGTGTTCCATAATCTATAAGCTTAAACCAAAGAAAGCCGTAGGCTTTATGCTTAACACAAAGCTCGAAATAAGCACACAATTACAACACAACCTGGAGCTCTGATACCACATGTTAGCTTATCACTTCACAATCACACACACAATTTACTTGAGGTTTAGAGAGAGGAAAGTTTAGAGAGAGAAGTAAACAAAAATAAAATATTTGAACATTAAGAAAAGAGCAACACCCTCTCCACAAGGAGGAGAAGGCTTATATAGTAACCAACATAGGCCGACCTAGGATTTAGGTGGGCTTCCTAGGCCGGGCTTGATATCTAACGGGCTTTAAAGCCTGTAACTAAGGCCCGTTTAGTTTCTAGAATTCCAATAGGCATACACTAGACAAATACAAGGTTCAGGAGTCTTAATGACCATCACTTCACATAGTATTAGGTCTAACACATGATCATTTTAGGATTTTAAATATTTAAAAAGACCGACATATTTGTATGTACCTTTTATTGCCTAATATTTGCCTTTCATATTATCTTAGAGTTTATGACCCAAACTAACATATGTAATACTTATTATGAATAGAATTGGGTTATAATAATATTACAATGGTAGTTCAAGATTTACCTTAAGCTATACGAGGTTCTAACATACTGAAATAGAAACCGAGACAAATCAAACGCTAACACAAACATGAAGAACTATTGAAACTTATTTAGAGACTCTACCTAATCACAAAATATAGGGATAATTATCTAGAAATGTATCTAACTTGCCACGCTTTGCAATTCTATGTAGCCTACTTTTTTTTCAAATCCGTGTATTCTACTTTTGAATTTCGTCAGTTCCGTATACTCGGTGACCAACCAAAAAGGTTACAGGTTATTATTCAACTTTTCTTTACTTTTTTTTGCCATGTCAATAAATACATCAACCACTCACTTTTAAACTCATTCCCAAACACCCCTTTCGCCTACACCCCTTCACCACCAAGCAGCCACCACCACCACCACCACTCTTACATGATGCCACCGCAATAGCAGCCACCACCAGCATCCGTAACCTACCTTCACCTTCTTTAGCTTCATATAATGTGAGATCTGTGACAACTTAAAGCCAAGATTACCATGGCACGTCTCAAATTAATAGTGTACGACGATCAATGTTTAACGTGTATGGTTGCGTTAGTACAAGAGCGTTCAAACAAAAACTTAGATGAAATTTCATGGTGTATAATGTATGACTTGTCTAAATATAATTCTTCATGAAGGTAGCATAAAGTAAAAAATCAACTAGTAAACGTGATTTGCTAAAATATATGAAATCTATTTTTGTTTTAGATTTAAGTTGTTTAAAGTAAATATACATTAAAGCTCCTCTTACATGGCTTTAGGCATTTTGATTATGTTAGTTGTACGCTTGACTCGCTCGTTCTCACACCTTTTTATATACCAATAAATATCAACACACAATAAGGATCAGAATCACGCGAGACCAATG
>BQNB010161421.1:0-14683 GCA_026074375.1 Tanacetum coccineum
AGATTTTTCTTGGTTGCGTTTTGGATATATCAAGTTTTTCTTGATTGCGTTTTGAGGATCTTCATGTTGCGTTTTGAGAATATTAATGTTGCGTTTTGAGAATATTCATGTTGCGTTTTGAGCATACAGATTGCGTTTTGAGCATACAGGTTGCGTTTTGAAGACTAAAACGCTACGCTGCCAAAAAATTTCAAGCATTGCGTTTTGACTTCAAATTTCATTGCGTTTTGAGAAAACTTTCATTGCGTTTTGAGAAAACTTTCATTGCGTTTTGAGAAAAATTTCATTGCGTTTTTGAAGAAGATATCATTGCGTTTTGACAACAACTCCATTGCGTTTTGACCACAACCTCATTGCGTTTTGCTTGTTTTGCCGCAAAATACTGTTTAGCTGCAAAAATAATTTTTGTGTCGGATTGTTCCGAAAAATAATTTTTATGTCGGATCATTCTGTGTGCCAAACATGTAACAAATGTTTATTTTCGGCTAATCGTGATATGTGTGTGGTTACTTATTTGCACTCTGTGAATGCCTCCCTCAATGTTAAAAATGTTGTGCGTCATGTTAAGCAAGTTTGGAAACCTAAGCAAGTTACACAAGTGGGGAAACCTAAACATATCAAACAAATTTAGAAACCAACTGGCAAAACACTTAATAATGTTGGTTATCAATGGAGACCCACAGGAAGAACATTCACCCTAAGTGATCAGTGCCCTTTAACTAGGTTCACTAAACTTACATACCTATAGGAATGTCAGCCATTGCTTGTGCTAACCAATCGAAACCCAACCAACATTGGGGATCCAATTTTCCAAACTCTTCATCTTCGTCCGTTTTCAAATACAGGTAGTACATGTCATCCTTTAGTATTTGGACTCAAGCTGTTCAAAACATATGATGGGGAATCGCTCAAAGCTCTGAATTTCGTGAAAGTTATCGGATAGTTATATTCGGAATGATCACTTTGGTGCTATTATGGGTGGGGGTGGGGGGTATAGGAGAATATGTCGTTAGGTGATAGTAAAATCTCCAGGTATAACTAACGTGGAAGACTGTGGGCATAATTTTGTTTATGTCAGTCAATTTTGTGATTCAGATTTAGAAGTTCCTCAGAAAGCATTCATTTTATGTTTCTTAGATACGGAATCTGTGTTGAATTACGTAAAGTTCACGTGGTTCTAATTTATACAACTACTCTTTGAGGACATGATGAAGTCCCTCCACAATTGCTTGCTATCCAAAGCCCCAAGCCCAAATCATGGTTATGGCATCGGCGTATAAATCACATGAACTTCGGAACCATCAAAGATCTTGCAGAAAAGACTTGTCAAAGGATTACCTAGATTGAAGTTTGAAAAAGATCATCTTTGGTAGGCAGATTGCTATAGGACAAAGGTTTTCTCTCAACAAGTCTTCCGCTGTGCATGAGAAACCAAACACTCCTAGATCTTGTCTTAGGTGGATACCGACGGGTAGAATTTTCAAGCTTGCTAGTCTTAGGTGGATACCTACTGGAAAGATGTTCACCGACAGCACAACCAAAGTTGACAGTGAACCCCCAAATGGTTCAAATGATGATATCACTAACCCATATGAATGCAATCAAACTCTTAATGTCAGTGCAGGTACTCTTAACTTAAGTGCAGGTACATCTTTTAATCCCAAAAAGGAAAGACTTAGAGTTTGGTTGCTGAAAAGACTGATATCTCAGAAACCAAGGGTTCAAGGAATTCAAATGTGATGAAAATGTTGAATGACGTTTGAACACTGCAGTTCAAGCCTCGGTCCTCAATGTCAACAAAATGACGTCTGTTCACATCAGTTCAGGCCTCGCTCTTCAACGTCAAATGGCGTCTGCTGACATCTCCTCAGGCCCCGCTCCTCAAAGAAAAGAAAGGAGTACGCTTCAGTGTGCTTTATCTTTCAAAGAAGAGAAATCTTCTTATTTACGAGCAGTCTTATCAACAACTTCTATAAGTTCTCATGCTCGTTCGATCAACAAGTGGATCAACGTACATTAGCTTGTATTTTAATTCACTTGTTCAACAAAAATGGCAACAACATATGCAATTTTTGAGGGGGAGAAAAGTGAATATGATGAGATCAATACGGTTTAATTCGGATAAGATCTCTTGATTATAAGTGTGCTCCCGTCCTCAAATGGTCATATGGTCATCATGGCTCCTGTACAATCCAGTCCAGGACCCGCTCCTAACCTGTTGACGCCTGGACCCATCAGTTCAGGGCTCGTACCCAATCCTGCTCCTGTTCTACCATATGTACCTCCCACAAATAAAGAATTGGAGATGTTATTCCAACCTATGTTTGATGAATATTTTAATCCACCGGGTAACCGTCAGGATCCTCTTCCTAGTGTAGCACAAGACCCTGTCATTCCTACAGGTCCTTCAGTGTCTATGTCTATTGATCTCGACGCACCATCGGGAAGTCATACATCATCACCATTGGATCATCATTCCTCTTCGGTACATCATGGTGTAGCAAGTGAGCAATATGCAGAAGTTAATCCGTTTGCTGCAGCTGATCACGAACCATTTGTTAATGTGTTCGCCCCAGATCCAACCACTGAAGCTTCATCATCTGGGGAAATCATGATGCCCGAACTCAACCAATCCACTCAACCTCATGAACATATCCGGAAATGGACTGACTCTCATCCTCTTGCTAACATTATTGGGAATCCCTCTAGACTGGTATCCACTCGGCAACAGCTTGCTACGGATGCTTTGTAGTGCTTCTACAATTCCGTACTGTCCAAAGTCGAACCGAAAAACTTCTAATCTGCAGCTACTGAAGACTGCTGGTTTCAAGCCATGCAAGATGAAATCCATGAATTTGATCGACTGGACGTATGGGAATTAGTACCACCTCCAGACAGTGCCATGATTATTGCTCTCAAGTGGATTTATAAGGTGAAGCTTGATGAGTATGGTGATGTGTTGAAAAATAAGGCACGTCTTGTAGCAAAAGGATTTCGTCAAGAGGAAGGTCTAGATTTTGAAGAGTCCTTCGCCCCGGTTGCTCGTCTTGAAGCAATCAGGATATTCATTGCCAATGCCGCCAGCAAAAACATGACAGTTTATCAAATGGACGTGAAAACTGCATTCTTAAATGGCGAGCTCAAAGAAGAAGTCTATGTCCACCAACCGGAAGGCTTTGTTGACCCAGAACGTCCACATCATGTCTATCGTCTGAAGAAAGCACTTTACGGGTTAAAACAGGCTCCCCGGGCATGGTATGACACTTTGTCAAAGTTTCTTCTGGCACAAGGATTCTCCAAGGGTGTCGTCGATCCAACCTTGTTCATTCGGAAAACAGGCAAACACACTCTTCATGTTCAAATATATGTTGATGATATCATATTTGCCTCGACCGACCCCAAAGATTGTGACCGTTTTTCTAATGAAATGAGTTCTAAATTTCAAATGTCGATGATGGGTCAAATATCATTTTTCTTAGGCTTACAAATTTCTCAAAATCCTAGAGGCATTTTCATTAATCAATCTAAATATGCAAATGAGATTTTAAAGAAATTTGATCTTCATAAAAGTGACCCTGTTGACACTCCTATGGTGGAGCGAACAAAACTGGATGAGGACCTCTCAGGGATCCCCGTTGACCAGACCAAGTATCGCAGCATGATTGGGTCCCTGATGTATCTCACAGCCAGTAGACCTGACCTTGTATTTGCTGTGTGCATGTGTGCTAGATATCAATCTAGGCCCACTAAAAAGCACCTTGAGGCAGTTAAACGGGTCTTTCGGTATCTCCAAGGAACCATCAATATGGGTCTTTGGTATCCGAAAGACACCGCCATGGCACTAACAGCATACGCAGATGCAGATCATGCAGGTTGTCAGGACACTCGCAGAAGTACATCTGGCAGTGCTCAGTTCCTTGGTGATAAGTTAGTCAGCTGGTCATCAAAGAAGCAAACTAGCACGTCTATCTCGTCTACAGAAGCTGAATACATCGCGATGTCTGGTTGCTGTGCCCAAATCCTATGGATGCGGTCTCAATTATCAGATTATGGCTTTGCATACAATCGCATCCCTATGTACTGTGACAACAAGAGTGCCATAGCTCTTTGCTGCAACAACGTTCAGCATTCTCGGTCTAAACACATCGACATCCGACATCATTTCATCAGAGAACAAGTGGAAAAAGGAGTGGTTGAGTTGTATTTCGTGAGGACAGAGTATCAACTGGCAGATATATTCACTAAGGCGCTGCCAAGAGAACGATTCGAATTCATTCTCCCCTCTCCCACCAAGGCTTGGCATAATGTTAATGTGCCAGAAACACGTCAAAAGTCTCAGGATGATTCCAGGATGAGTTAACAGATTGGCTTCAGTATCATTGTAATCAATAAAACTAGAAAAAAAACAAAAAGATTTTTATTTTAAAAAAAAACTTTTCAAAAACAAAATACAAAAATATAAAATCAGAAAATACCAAAAATATGTTTTTCATGACATGTTCCTTCTGGCAAATTCGATAGATATTTACGGCGTTAAGAAATGACATTCAATAATGACACGGTGGCTGTAGAATACATTTCGAAACATAATTTTAAATGTTTTTCAAAACATGTCCAAAAATGGTTTTTGCCAGTTATTTCAAGAACTGCAACCCACCCGATCTTCAAAATGAGAAAGCAGCTTCTGCCAAAAAGACGGCTGTTCCTAACAGAGCGGGTGACTTAAGTTCTCCCGGCAATGGAATTACATCATAAATCCGTGCACTCCTCGATCTAATGTACGCCTTTTAGTGGCAATATTCTCTTGATAAAGAAGAAGAAGCTCTTCTTTTTAACCAAATAAATTTTCTTCTAATGACTCTTACAAAAATTATTTGTTGTTAAACATGGGTGGAAAATGTGTTTGTCTTCAAAACTTAATCAGTCATTTCTAAGTCCTCTCATCAGAAAAAGATTGTTAAAAGAATTTCCTATCACCAAACAATGTCTACAGCTCTTTATATAGAAAACGAGACATATTAGAGGGGGAAATGTGCTAATAATTCTTTCAAAACGATCTTTCTGAATAATCAAGGAGTAAACGAAAAAGGTTTGACAATAACTAATCATGATTTAAAGGGGAGTTAATTAATTTTAACTCATTTAGACTTTAGATTTTATGTGACTCAACCTTTAGACTTAGAATGAAACATATGGCAAATAGGGTACTTACGTCGGTTTAACGTTACATCAGAAAGGTTCTAGATGCCATAGGTATAAGTTTTTATAACCCGAACGATTTTTTCTCAAAATTATGATTTCATAAATCAAGATCGGGTTAATCATTTGAAAAGTGCTCCTAAATCAAAATCAGAAATCCAATTTTCGACACTACCAAACAGATTTTACAAGAAATTCGAGCCACGGTATCGAATAAATACTAATAGATCTTTAAATAGAATACGGGTTTTTGTTCGAGGGGGAGAAAGTGTTTTCGAATTATCTTCAACATGTCACGGTAATTATATGGAAAAAGTTTTAACTTAACAGACAATGATTTGAGGGGGAGTTTTAACTCCAAGGGCTTCATTTGTCATAAGTTGTTAATCTTTAGAGGCTTAAATATAATTTCCAAGAACTAGTGACTTAGGCTTATAATCTACACTTCGATCAATATTGTGCCAACACCTCATAGTTTTAAAATGCTTAGGTTTGTTGTCGAAATAATAATGTAGTTTTAGAAGCCTTGATGATGAAGATATGTTTATTGATTCCGATAGGTATTTCCCCTATCAGTTAATCTCTAAGCTACTTTCAAAGGAGTAAATGTATTGTCCAAAAGAGGTACACATAGTTTTTGAGTAATATGAAGATAACCTTTGTTAGATTGGACATTATCCTGCAGTAAGAAAGTGTTTTACATTTGAGTCTTGGTTAAGTTGACGTATAGAGGTTAAATCATTTCTGCGAGATTTAAGGTGGGAATAATTTGTGACCTCCGAGACTTAGCAAAACTCTTGATAGTTCAAATTTTATATCCTCACTATGCTTTTATACGAGAAATATACCTCATCAGGTAAAGCATGGGTGAGAGGGCGAGGGTTAACACAATGGAGAATGAGTAACTAGCGGTAGAGCGGTGAACACAATAAGAAGAAATGATGATGGACGAAATGGGGTAATAATGAATAGTGAGTGAATGTGAGGGGTGTACAGTCAGTGGGGGTGGGAGGTAGTAAAAAAGTAGGAAGAACATCGAATTTGAAAATGCGGGAAAAAAGTAAGAGTGGATGTAGAAGGTGTAAAGGATTGTTGGTCCTAAGTGGTTTAGTGGCGGGTGAAGATGATGAAGGAGGAGAAAGAGAGTTCCAAGCGGGGTAGAAAAGTAGTGTGTGGAGCGGGGAGCGGAGAAGTGATAAGAGGAGGAAACGACTGAGAAACAAGGATGGAAGACTGAATATTTGTGTGCGGGTATGTATGAGGTGAATTAAGAATGGGCGGAAAAAAAGCAGCACGAAAGAAGGGAATGTTTGGGAAGCGGAGGGGGATGGAGGGGGGGATGAAAGAGAGAAACGTGGGTGGGTTTATACCGTTTTACATACATTCTATACATAACAGAGAATGAAAGATGAGCAACGAGGTGAAGGGGAGGGGAGATAGGACAGATAAGAATGAAAAGAGATGCGTGTAATGGTGGCGCGTGAGAAGAAAACAAGATTGAGGAATATATGGCGGGATGGAAAATGGAGAGGTTGGAAAAAAGGGGAGGGAGTAGAAGATAAATTGTGTATAAAAATTAGGAGGATGTGAATAGTCGAATAAGAGGATGGAAGAGGAGGCTAGAGGAAAAAAGAAGAGATCTAGAAAAAAGGTAAAGGTATTGGAGTGAGGAGAGGTGTAAAAAAAGTGGGTAAAGGAGGCGGGGGGTTGGTGGGAAATTTGTGCGATGAAAGAGATATTAAGCGGAGAGGGAGAGAGACGGGTGAGTGTGAGGTGTGCGGAGAAAATGCGAGGGCAGAAACTAGAGGGGTGTTAATTGAGGGAATGAAGTAAGAGGATAGTTTGATTAGAAGACTAAGGAAAAAAGTGAAAATATAATGGCGAGATAAGAGTGAACAGAAGCGGAGTGAAGAGAGAAGAGGAATGAGATTAGGATATGGCGAAAAAAGCAGAATAGGAGGGAGAGAGGCGTTGGGGATAGAATAGGGAGAGGAGAGAGAGAGACTTTAGGGTATTGTTGCGTGGGCTTGGACAACATGTGGGGAGATGATGAAGAGATTAGATAAAAATTTAGATGTGGTGGTGAGAGAGCGTGTGTGGATGAGATAGATAAGAAGAACAAGTTTAGAGAGGTGAGGGAATGTAGAGAGAAGGGGTGAGGTGAGTGGAAGCGGATGGGGGAAAAGGTAAAGGGATTAAGGAGGTGGGAAAGTCGGGTAAAGAGAGGAGAGATAAGAAAAAGAGAAACTGTAATTGACACTTTATAGTTTTTGATTTTGAATTAATTTATGTACTAATGAAATATTTGTTGTGTATCTTCTCTATAGAAAGGATTAAGCCTGGTTCGGAGGAAAGCTAAGAACGGTAACCTTCCATCTCTGGAGAGCTATCGAGACGGACAACAGACTGCTATCATGGACAAACGTTGGACTATTGCCTTTAAGAATGTCGAAATATTTTCAGTGTCCTCCTCTCAGCACACTCTCCATCAATAAGTAGTGTTAGGCTTAATCAGTGGTACTATGTGTCATTTACATGAATTTTTTCAAGTGTGTTGTCCACGTTTTTCACTCTCTCTCTACACATACACGGGACACGAAGACTGGACAGCGAACTGACACTAACAGAGTCCCTCATTATTGAGGGGGAGCATCTATAGTTTCCAATATCGGATTATTTAATCAGACCATAGTTTCTCCTAAATTTTCTAACATATTTAAATCAATTGAGATCCTAAATCTCAAAGGTTTGAAATTTTTGATCAGGGAGAGACGTTTATTTTATATATAAATCTGATAAAATGTGATCTATTAAGACTCAAGCAGGTACTCCTCCCTCCATGTGCCAAACAATTTTGAATATCGACGCACTTGTTGAGGGGGAGCGTTTCTAAATAATCAAATCAATAAAGATACAATGGCTTTGATATCTATATCACAAGTACCTTGATTGATTTTCAAATGGTTTTATGGCGAAGGTGAACTGTACCAAAAGACCGAGCCCTGTATTACTTATTTGAGTTATAAGGATGGGATATGGTTAGGTACCTGTTCCCACAATCCCGCCAGAGCCGAGGGATCTACCCGGGACAATCCAACTAGTTAGTGTAGAGTGTCCTTAGTATGATTACAAAAGGATTTATGTGAGAATAAGGTATAGTGGCGGACTGAGAAATAGATCTAGTACTAGAAATAAACCAACAAGGTACTAGTAATGAAGTCTTGTAAGCACTGAAGAGGTGAAGATGAAAAAGAAATGTTAAGATAAATGGTGAAAAAGAAAGCAGCCGCTCCGTAAACATTAGCCAAAACCCGTTCACTACATATACTGGATAGAACACATGGTTGATTGCTGACATTGAAGACAAGTATGCATGGATCCAGTGTTACGCTGCACAACCCTCCTAGCCCACTCAAGAATCCTCAAAGGATACTGTTCATTTCTCACAGAGATCAATACATTTTCTATCGTCTCTCTTCACTCCGAGCTAGATGATATTTGAAAAGGTGGCAGTCCGCTCCAGCCTCCGAGACTACAAAACCCAAAATGCACTAGTTGATCTAGAGCCATGAGAACATCCAAAAATCTCGTTAGGACATTAATCCAATTGTGCTTGTTTCTCACACACTGTGAACAACAAGTAATATCTAAAGAGTCCTTCGCATTATCCTTGCGGTATTGCCAGAACATCCGAGTGATACGAAAGTATTCACAATGAAGATGGAAATCCTTCTAGAGCCAACATTAAACAAGCTCTTGGTAGGTGATATGTGAGATCCTCTTGAGGATCAAGCTTGTGACAACTGGAAAGAAACGATGGTGCGATTCTTTTATGAATCAAACTTGTTCCAGAAGTGAATTGACGAGTAGTTTTTTGGAAAACCTTCATGTTTAACAACTGAATTATTCTAGCACATCCGAACGTGAATATCTTTCAAAAACCAAAAGTGTTCTGATGAAAATTTGATATTATATTTATAAAACTCTCGATGTGTCACAAAACTCTTTCCAGAGTGACACGCGACTGATTTTCAAATCAATTTCTCATTAATCAGTGGGTTTTAATCCACTGGTTCACTCATTCTGTGCTTTGTCTACTTTGAGACGCTCCGGTTTGAGAACGGCTAGTGCAGCTGCGAAACCCTGTCAAGGAGATTCTTTGGAGTTCTACCTGATCACAGGCAGTATTTATACTGACAAACGGGGAACCGTGGTTCTTGCAACCTTATTCAACGAAAGTGAACAAAGACCTCTATTAGTCAATATCCTATCTCTATCTTCTCTCTTATTCTCTACTTGATACATTGCATGAATCTCGACGGTAGCACTGCTGGACCAAGACATGTCCTAATCACAACCCCAAGCTCACACTTCATATTCCTAATCAAAGACATCATTATAGCTGAAAGACCTTACAATCACAGCTTCGCTACTCCTGATGCTTGCTAATCATGATCTAGAAAAGTGTGAACCTGACGCCGGGTCCGAAGGTCACAACATCACATGGAGGCAATACTTCACAACAAGGATGATTAAGAGATTACTGTGGCTGTAGATTGATCTCAAAGAAAGCTACAAAGATCACACAAGTACTAAGGAACACAGCTCAAGGACCATACAAGATTTACATTAATTCAATAGAATGAAGAATCAAAGTTATACGAGCCTAAATCAGAGAACATCTCATAGAATGCTAATATTTAAATTGTGTTTCTGGGGTGACCTCCCCTTGGGGGGAGATTGTTAGATTAGAGAAAAGACTCGTCACCCAGTATTTTATCATGTTTAGCATAGCTCGTATTTTTAATAAGTTATCGTTTGATTTATGGTATGGGCCCGGTTCTTACCCACTGTAAGCCCTCACATAGCCTGTTTTATGGGGCATTTTTGTAAGAACTATTTAAAACCCTCTCCACACATGAGAGGTTTTGGAGAGAAATCATTTTACACACACACTACTTAGTGTGTTATTAACATATTCACTCCATTCCACTCTCTCTCCAACTCTCTCTAGTTTATATTGTGTGAAATATTGGGATCCTACAATTAGTAAAAAGTAAGTAAAGTTAAAAAGGGTTTTATTACATTTTTATCTTTTCAATTCTATGTCTCATTAGGCTTCTTTTTATCTTCTTCCTTAACGTCTTTGGTTCTAACAGTAGCACAAATATGTAAGAAATGGTTTAGAGATATAATTTGTGTTTTGCATTTACATAACAAATGCAGATACAATATATAGGAGTATATGGAGTATTCTAGAATCCATACTAAATGAATTTGACTAACATAAATGACTTGACTAATAACTTTGACTATAATAAATTACTTTGACTAGAAACTTTGACAGTCATAAATTACATTGACTAACACTCCCTCGCAGTTGGAGCGGGAGGACACTGGACGCTCAAACTGGTGCGAAACTCCTCAAACAATGCTGAAGGCAATCCTTTAGTAAAAATATCCGCATACTGATAACATGAAGGAACATGAAGAACTCGTACCTGACCAGCGGCAACCAAATCTCGAACAAAATGAATATCAATCTCTATATGCTTCATATGTTGATGCTGAATTGGATTGAAAGATAAATAGATAGCACTGACATTATCACAGTAAACAAGCGTAGCAGAAGACAAAGGAGTATGTAACTCACGTAAGAGATTCCTCAACCAACAAGTTTCAACAACAACATTGACAACACCACGATACTCTGCTTGGGCACTGGACCGAGAAAGCGTTGGCTGACGTTTTAGCGGACCAAGCGAGTAATTGTTGCCAAGAAATACACTATACCCTAAAGTCGATGCTCCAGAGCTGTGGGGACAACCAACCCAATCCGCATCAAATAAGCAACCAAATCTGTTGGTAGATGAAAAGAAAATAAACTGCAAAACCATAATTCAAATGCCTGAACATACCGAAAGTCCTCTAAGAGCAGATAGATAGGTTCCCATAGATCAATCCATTGGAAGACACCCTGCTGAAACTGCATGAAGCAATATTCGGTCGCGTAAAAGTGAGATATCGGAAGCCCTGCAAGACTCCGATACAAAGTCGAATCAGATATCGGATCAGCATCAGCCTCCAGTTTAGACTTAGTATCAACAGGAGTCCGACTCGGATTACAATTAACCATATGTGCTCTCTCCAAAATCTCACTAGCATACTTCTTCTGAGATAAAAAAACCTAAAGAATCACGTGTAACAAAGATACCCAGAAAATAATTAAGCGAACCCAGATCTGTCATAGCAAACTCCTTATGTAAGGATCCAATAATATGCTGCAACAAACTCTTATAAGAGGCCGTGAGAACAATATCATCAACATATAATAATAATAGGTAAGCAGTATATGTCCCCTGTCTATAGATAAATAAAGAAGAGTCACATCTACTATGAGAAAAACCAATCCAAGTAATATAAGATGCAAACCACTGAAGCCAAGCTCGGGGGGCCTTTTTAAGCCCATTGAGAGACCATTGTAACAAACACACATAATTAGGATGAACAGAATCCTGAAATACAAGAGGCTGATGCATATAAACAGTGTCAGAAAGATCACCATGTAAGAAAGCATTCTTGACATCGAGTTGATGAATCAACCAATGTTGAGAAACAGCTAGACCAAGAACAGTCCAAATAGTACCCGGTTTAACAACCGAACTGAAAGTCTCATCCACAACAACTCCCTCTAACTATGTACTACCATTCGCTAAAGTCATGCTTTGTAGCGACTAGGCGTGCCATCCGCCATATACTTGTGGCGAAAAAGCCACATACAAGTCACAATATTAGTATCCGGTGGTCTGGGTACTAAAGTCCAAGTTTTATTTTTAATAAGCGTAGTATATTCATCACGCATAGCATTTTGCCAGTTTGGATCATTAAACGTATCACGATAAGATTTTGGTAAAGGAAAGACCGAAGACACATGTAAATTAAGACGCTCAGTGGGACGGTTAGTCCCGATACGAAAACACGTAACCATGGGGTGAACCGAGTCAAGGTTTGGGTTAACCGGGGGATTTTGGATAATAGCGGGTGCATGTTGGTCCAAAACTGTTGTGGTTTGGTGCGAAACAGTCGTAGGTGAGAATTGAAGTTGAATTGGTGTATGTTAGGATATGGGGGATGGCTGTTGGACTGGTGAATGAATTTAGGCCGAAGATGGGGAAGCAGGTGTTGGAGGGGCCACAATAGGGGACTGTTGGGCTGTGGGTTTTGTTGGATGTTGTTGGTGTAGTAATGGATCAGTTTGTCCAATAGCTGGTGTGGTAAGGGTAGGATTTGGAATAGTAGGGTGTAAATCAAATGTATCTTCTAAAAAGGTATAAGCGGAAGTGGATTTGGGTATGGTGGAGCCATAGGGAA
Organism: Tanacetum coccineum; assembly: GCA_026074375.1. NCBI lineage: Eukaryota > Viridiplantae > Streptophyta > Magnoliopsida > Asterales > Asteraceae > Tanacetum > Tanacetum coccineum. The sequence goes on from BQNB010161421.1 coordinate 12,571, forward strand.
ACACGGTTTCATCAAAAGTGACATGACGTGAAATAATTATTTTGTTGGTGTGTAGGTCAAGGCAACGATACCCTCTATGAGGAGAGGCATATCCTAAAAAAATAAAGGGTGTTGCACGTGGTTCAAGTTCGTGAGATGGATAAAGATGAGGGTAACATAAACATCAAAAAATGCGTAGAAGGGTATAGTTGGGATCTTTGCCATATAAACGGGTGTAGGGAATGTCATTAGCAATAGCAGTTGAAGGTAAAATATTTAGTAAGTGTGTGTCCATATTAAGAGTTTCGACCCAAAAAGTTGATGGAAGGTTTGCTTGGAAAAGGAGGGTGTGAATAAGGTTATTAATTGTACGAACTATTCGTTCAGACTTTCCATTATGTTGAGAGGTTTGGGGACATGAAAAGCGGAATTAAATTCCATTTTAGGCAAAAAGGGTATGTAGGCGACGGTTGTCGAATTCACCACCATGATCACATTTGAATGACTTGATTTCACACTTTAATTGAGTGCGAACATAGTTACGAAATAACACGAATTTGGACATAACATCGAATTTATTAACCAAAGGATAAACGCAAACACACTGAGAATAATGATCTAAAAACAAGACATAATATTTAAAACATGAAAGATCCGGAATAGGTGAAGTCCACACATCAGAGTGAATAATATCAAAACACGAACTAATCACAGTACTGGAGCTAACAAACGAAAGCCTCACGTGTTTGCCAAGCTGACAAGCATGACAAGCATGACACAGAACGGGAGGCTTCTCTTTATTATACGAAATAAAATTAAAAGAAACAAGACGACGCAACACTTCACCCCCTGGGTGGCCAAGGCGTTGATGCAACGTATGTTGACTAACAAGGAAAACATGAGGGATAGGATATGGAGCTGTGACTGAGTAAAGATCCCCAGTGCTGTCACATCGGAGAAGCACCCGACGTGTCATGAAATCCTTAACCAAAAAGCCAAACGTATCAAATTTAATAGTGCAATTATTGTCACAAACAAACTGACGAACGGAAATAAGATTCTTTACAATATGGGAAGTAATGAGGATATTATTTAGGTGAAGGGATTTAAAGGGAGTTGACAAAATACTATGGCCCGTATTAGTGACGGGTATTGAATGACCATCACTAACCTATATAGATGGATACATACACGTATTAAAAACATCATTGAAACTAGTGATAGAAGAATTAAGGTGAGAGCTCGCACCTGTGTCCATGTTTCACGCACCACTAACAAGATCTTGATGAGTCTCTATATTAAAGGCATGCAGAAGAGTAGTAGCTTGTCCCGAAGCGGTATTGGATCCTATATATCTGGGCGGTTGTGTGGGCTGCGCCAAGGGGGCCTGGACGAAACCGAGTACCTGCTGTTGGGCCAAAGTGGGAGTACCTGCTGTTGGGCCGGCTGTGTATAAAGGGGCCTAGGATGGTAAGTACCTATTGTTGGGCCAACGTGTGAGATGGTACCATGGGCCTGCGGTTGGAAGCTGGGTGGGCTAACGTTAGCCACATGTGTGGTATTTGGAACAAATGATACATGTGTCCTACCAGTAACATTAACATTGGAATTAGTTGATGAATGTAAACCTCCACCTGTAAGACCCATATTTTTTAATTGAACTAAGAGGTCATTGAGTTCATTACCAGTCATGATGATGCGATGTTTAATATTTTCGGGTTTAGGCTGTGTAGTTTATAACAACCCAAAGTAACACTAACAGAAGGATGAGAAAAGTAGTAGTACGTCCACAGTAACAAATTAAAACGCAAGCATGACCTAAAGCACGACCTAAGCGACCAACGTGTGACCTTAGCACACAAAACGTAACCTAAGCACGAATATTAAATCAGCGTGACTGAGCACTACAAAGAAGAAGGGAACGATTAAGGGTTTTCTGTTTATGTAGGCGAGGATCAAAGTAGGTGTAGGCTGATACCATGTAAATGGTAATCTGTTGTGTTGATTGTATTCCATAGAAATCACACGATATATGTAGGATACACAAGATGTGGGCTTATCCCAAGCTGACATGGATACAACTAATCAACTACAACAATCTTATCTTCCAATAATCTTATCTTGTATGCTAACA
>BQNB010161422.1:0-14683 GCA_026074375.1 Tanacetum coccineum
TATGTATACTACTGAGATTAGCCTTCCTATCCTACATTTTAGATTATTAACCTAGAGTTTAACTCGTTTTCCAAACGATGTTCTAGATTTGACAAGCAATCGTAAAACGGCCATAACTCCCTCATCGGGAGGAGTTGATAAACCATCCAATTCGCCACATGAAGATTAATACTATATATATCCAACCATATAATTTATTCACAGGCTCCAGGCCAAAAATTATTAGGAATATCCATGTTTTGCTACTGATCTAAAAACAGTCCTTAAAACTACTTCAAAACCCTTCCAAAACTTAACCAAATCATTATCTATTTACTCGCAATAAATGGAGGTAAAAGATCAAACAAAAACCCTAGGTGGGTTTGTGTCTTGCTGCCGAATCCCACAACACAAAACAAAACCCGAAATCGAATTTTACTTCACCAATTCTTGAGTAAACACTTATTATTTAACCCTTGTTACTCCAATTACCCCTAATTAGATCAAAAACCCTTAAAAGTCAAAAATCAAGAAGAATCAAGAATTTATGAATCTTGATGCATGGTGGTTAATATTGTTAGAGAATGACTAGGAATTGTTTATAAGTGTTTTTGAGTTATTAGGAATTGATTTTAGAGATCAAGATGGTGGATTTTGATGGTTTTGGGGTTGTTTTGTTCGAACAGTAGAGGGAGAGCAGGAAGGAGTCGATCTCTTTTTTTTAACTGTGTTATGTGTGTGTTTTTATAAAGGGGGTCAAAGGTTTATAAAGGTCAAACTTTATATAAGGGGGTGTTTGGTTTTCAGTTTTGTAGGAGTAAAAATATGATAAGGGTGTGTTTGGTTTCTAGTTTTGATGGAGCATATTAAAAGAAAAGGGGTGTTTGGTTTACATGTTGTGTTTATAAATTGTATTTTTTTATTTTTATTTTTATAAAACATTTATACCACAATATTTGTTTTAAAACACTTGGTTAAAATATTAAAAATTATAAAAACACTATTTTGACGCGGTTTCGGCCAAACGCGGATAAAAGTCAAAAAGTATTAAAATGAAAAATAAATAAGCTCTCGAAGCTAAAATATGAAATTATTGATTTCTGAAACGTTAAAATGGATAAATATTCAAGGCACGCTTCGCAACTAGCTAAAACGACGATTTTTGTTAAAACGGCTAAAAACAAAATAATAAATTCCTTACAAATTTCAAATGGAATTTAGAGCTCAGTTAAAATATTGACCGTAAAATATGAGATGCTACAGTCTTCCCACCTTAAGGGAGCATCGTTCCGATGCTCTATTTGACTTATCTCCATAGGGTTTGCGACGGTTGATACATAGTCGGAAAAATCCATATCAAAAATAACGAGTCGAAAGGAGTTCATAGCCCAGAGAATGATTCATACAAACGAACGCACGCTATGTCGGATACACATAAGCCTACTCATTCACAATTCATCACTTACATAAAGAGGTGTCCCAATCCATGTAAGTGAAGAATTATTAACTTATGGTTCGGTGGTTTATAATTTCCTTATTCAAATGAAGAAGCATTTCAATTCATTTCAATAAGACGATTATAAATCATCCTACTTAAGCATGGACGACACGAAACACAATATCAAAACAATGTTACAATAAGTAAAAAGGAGTGTCTACTTGACGGCATGATTATTCAAAATCAGCATAACCATCCCCTAAAATAAATTGCATCCCACCGTGACTCACACCCTAACACGATCCTCCCCAAATCATTCGGAATATTCACAGCCTCAAATCAAACTCTAAATAGCAGCTTTCCCCACTATTCACAAAATAGAGATTAATAAATTAAACCAGGATTATTTCCGCGAATAACTAACAATTCAAATCTCCCACCCACACACCACATCAGTAATTATCCACGTCCCTCACTTTGGGTAATAGACCACAGGCATAGTAAGACATTTGGCGTACTCCCCACCCTTTTCACACAACCCATCGCAGGTTGATTTTATAATTCCCCCCCAAGTTGTTGAAAACTCAATGAATCTGACAGAAACTTGATTCTAATCAATTCACCATAAGACTATTCCACCCATCTCCCTGTAGAATACAGTCTTTGGTTTTAACCAACCCTAAACACGCCCCCCGATCCCCCCAGCCACCAAACCACCCTTTCCATTCTCACTTCCCGGGCATTGGTACCACATCTAAAATCAGAATCGGCAGTGAATCATAATGACTATATCAATCCTCCCAATACTACGAGAACTCCTCCAAGATTAAAATCAGCCTGCTAAAAGCCAACTCCCACATGAAAACACAACACACAACCAAATATTCATTCCCACACCACTTATTGCTTTCACCCACCCAGATTCTATGTAAATCAACGTTCCAATCCCTTCTGAAACAATCCATTCTCGAGTAATTAAGCGGAAATAACCGACTACTATGTGTGTTTCTCAACCCCCACACACATTTATCGATGGCTTTTACTCAAGCACCACATCCCCCGCGTTACTCAAATATTCCAATCATTCACTACTCATCCTAGAACTCCCACCCAAAATAACACAAGATCCACCAACACGCAAAAGATCCACGAACATTCATCACCGATCACCACTAAAACTCGCACCCCCTACACACATAATCCCCTTCCTAAATTTGTCTCGGAATCAGCCCCGCAACCCATTCTTTCCAGACCCCTCGACCAAATACCACCTTAAACATCCACCCAGATACCTCACCATATGAAAAAGTATGCAACGCACCGACACCCCCCTCCAGTGTCTCCTTCACACTACCAACGGAAATTCCCGTCCTGCGCCTTCATCACATCACCTTTCGCGTGACTGAATCATTCAAAAACCTCCACCCAGTCACTACTTAGCCTTCCCTTCGGCTTGCATGCAATGCATATCCCAAGAATCACCCTCAACACCATCAAAAAAAGCGGTGCATCGGCGACTCGTCTCCAAAGAGTGCTCATAGCTTCCGGCCTAACTCTTACATCCATACACTACAATGACTAGATCGAAAATCAGATGATGGAAGCGCTGCACTCTCTCCCATCACGAGACTCGACTTCCTTCAGTAATAGTCTTTTGGAGGAATTAGCAGGTTACTATCTCTTCTCCGGCTCCAATAACAACTTCCCTCCCTCACTCCATCACCCAAAACTAACAAACTGTCCCCGCCACTCCTCTTAGAGTTCGTCCTTCATATCATGTATTTACGAACCAAGCTGCCCCTTCACAAACGAATTCACAACAGTGTAAATAACACCAATTCTTAGTCTAAAATTCAAATAGTGAAAGAAAATCGAACGAAAGACGAATCATTTATGGTTAAAGGTCAAAAGGAAGGCACCCTTTGATCTCCGTTTCCGACTATCCAACCCGACATAATAATAACATTGTATGAAGATTACTACCTACAGCCTGGTAAACTCCCAATACGCATATGTCCACGATGAGGGTTCCTGCCCCATTAAAAGACCTCTCCAAAGTCAATGTGATCTGACTGAAGCATAATTTAGTAACAAGTCATTCCTATCAAAATCAAATAGACAAGGGTTGTTCTATAGTTTTACTCCCCGGCACTTTCCCCCACACATGATCTCATTAAATATCGCAAAATTCTCCCAAGCCATAACCCCCACCTCCACGCCCACCCCCGATCCCACTAACTAAATCACCTCGCCCAGACACTCCCCCTCGCAGAGGCTCACCGGTTTCACAAGTCAACCCCCACTAACCACATAAGTTGCACTAAGATAGTCATACCCCTCACACAACTCTACTTAAGGATTTTATTTATTCTCTTCCCATACTCACCATTAATTATCTTTTACATCATCTTGCATCCACCTCCACACAACCTTCCATGTTCCAACAATACCATACCTCACTGTCCCCTAAAGACCCAAAATCACACCTGATCACACCCTTCTCTTTCTCTTCCTCTCATATTCAGAATTAATCACGTTCCCCGAGAAAAAAATCAACCGTATACAAACTATCCAACATTCCCCGTTAGAAAGTCGATCCCAACATCGACTATCCCATGCTCCAACCACTACAATAGAAATAGCTATGTGTTCCACACCAAATGACGCCCCTTTCACACCCCTATTAATTGAAATAAACGATTAATAGCCCCTCGAAAAAAAACTCATACACCCCCCACCGTACAGCTCACCAATACTCTTGAATCATGTCCTCCCCCGACATCCCTCCGAATCGCCCCCCCAAAGACAACTTTCCTCAGGTACGTACCTAAACCCCTCTAACTCCCCCGACGCGTAGAGGCCGTATGTACGATGCAAAAAAGGCAGACTAAAAAAATAGTTTCTCAGATCTGAGGCCATGAGGTGACAATAAATTAACGGGGCAAACCTGTCAAAGAAAAAGAAAAAACAGCTTTATAGAAAGATTTTGGTCATTACAGTCCCTAATACACCCCTAATGATTCGCACAACCCCGTTAAAAACCACACTCCCCCCCCAACAAATTGAAATGTACAGAAGCGGAATACCCTTCACTCCTCCCTCGTCTCCCCCACGCATACAAGAACTAATTCCGGATGGAGAAACGTCGCACCAACCATGTTATCCCCCGGGTCACACCAAATCCCCTCCGCCCCACGTTTCCCCCACCTTCACCCCTCCACACCCCCACCATCACACAGCATCCAGAATATCCTTCCCGTACTTCTCCGAAATCAGAGTAGTGGTTTGTCCTGTTAATATCCTGAAAAAATTTCCTGGTCTCCCAATTAAATCCCCCAGCCACCCACACCCACACACCCTTTCCCTTACCCTCCTCTCATATTCCTTACAGAACATACTCAAGCACAATAGTTGTCCCCACAACCACTGGATCCAACAAACCTCCCCCCCCCCCCCCCACTTCCGATCCCCGCCCCCACCACCCACCAAATGTCTCATTTGCTTAAAAAGATTACCCTGCGCAAGACTGCCAGTCTGAGGTTTCATCCTCCTTCAATAGTATCACATTCAAGTCTAATTGACACAAAAGGACCGAGAATCTCTGCCGCGAGCCCATCGATCATCCATTCCCGATTAGAATCTCCTTCTGAAAATGTGCATGACCCCCCCCCCCAAAAGGGCGGGGAGGGGAATACACAAGTGAATACACGTTTCCTCCACGAGACACTTAATATGCTCTGTGACTTTTTCGTGGTGACTCAAGTACCTCTTGCGTTTGCCATTATGCAAATTAACCTTTTACTCGAGGAATTTCATGTGTTAACTACAAGGATGTCGTTCCCAACAAAAGAAACAAAAGTTTGTTACAAGATGTCTAAACACTACTTTTAGGAATGACCCCTATTTGTTCAAGATAAGTGCGGATCAAAATGATCTGGCGGTGTATTCTGCAAGCCATAGAAGTTCTTGACACACTCACCACCCACTCTCTAGTCTGTCTCCATAGACGTAGTGGACCCACATCTGGGGCATCCCAGTTACGGTGCTAAACGAACAATTACACCAGCCCAAAAAAGTAGTTCTGTGAGACGATCAGGGTGAATAGGTATAGATTAATCCACAATTTACCGAGATGCCCATGACTTGGTCACTCCTCATGTGACACTTGTCAGCGTCGCATCGAGAACAACTTCACACCCAGTGATGAAAAGCCTTAAAATTCCTCATCCAAGTTTTCGCCAAATCTTTCACTGTGTGTGTTCCGGCATCGGATTTCATATGGTCATTCCCGATCTCCGTTCCCGTCTTCACGAGGGAACAAATATATACTCGTGGTTGTCGACTATTTGTCAAAATGGGTTGAAGCGAAAGTGCTCCCCACCAACGACGCCCGAGTTGTTTGCAAATTTCTTAAATCTCTCTTCGCCCGATTCGGTGCCCCTCGTGCTATCATAAGTGATCGTGGAACCCATTTTTGCAATGAACAGTTTGCTAAGGTCATTCTTAAATACGGAGTTACTTACCGTCTCTCCACCGCGTATCACCTACAAACAAGTGGCCAAGTTGAGGTATCCAGTCGTGGCTTGAAACGAATTCTTGAAAGGACCGTAGGCGAGAATCGTGTCTCTTGGTCGGATAAACTAGATGATGCACTCTGGGCCTTCCGTACCGCTTACAAAACACCCATCGGGTGTACCCCATACAAGCTCGTGTACGGAAAGGCATGTAATCTACTGATCAAGCTCGAGAACAAAGCCTACTGGGCCTTGAAGCATGCAAACTTTAACCTTGAGACCGCGGGTGATCACCGTAAAGTTCAACTCAATGAATTAAATAAACTTCGTGATCATGCCTATGAGAACTCTTTGATTTATAAAGAGAAAACAAAGAGGATCCATGACTCAAAGATCAAAAACTGTGTTTTCAACGTCGGTGATCAAGTCCTCCTCTTTAACTCTAGATTGAAGATGTTCTCGGGCAAGTTAAAATCCCGTTGGTTCGGACCGTTCACCATTGCCCATGTCTTTCCATATGGCACCGTTGAGTTATCTCAAAACTTCGGGCCAAATTTCAAGGTGAACGGTCATAGAATTAAGCACTACTTTGGAGGGGACGTACTCCAATTAGTTGTCCTGGATCTCTAAACCTTCCCCAAGGACAAATGAATTCGGGGATTGGGTCAAGCTTAGTGACCCTAAAAAGCGCTTACCCATGCTTATCCGTAGTAATATTATGTAGTAATGAATAAGTGTTTTTTTTGTTGTGAGGAGGTGTGCCCCTTTCCTTTCTTGTTTGCTTGTGTTTTTTGTGATTTTCCATTATTTTCCCGGATTTTTGAAGCATCTCGTGCTCGTGGTTTTGTCCTTCGATCACAAGAGCTTCAAATCCTCAGCTTCATTTGGGAAATCCAATATCCTAATCTAATCGACTAACGTTTATCTTTAAGCATACATAATAAACGGCTTAGAGTACGTTAAAACCTCTAAAAACATTGAGGACAATGTTTAATTCTAGTATGGGAGATCTATCGATTTGATTGTGCCTGCAGTCGTTGTTTTTTTTGACGTAATCCCGTTTAACCACCAAAATTCCAAAAAAAATGAAAAAATTTAAAAATTTATCAAAATAAATAATGTTTTGTCATAATTATTGACATTTCCTCCCGCGGTAAATAAGAATAAATTTTGACTTCGATCGAGCGTGTTGAGCTCTAACTTGTCCTTAACTTTAGACAAGCGTCCGCGCATCAGCGCAAAAGAACGAAAAATGAGAGAGTTGAGTATGAGTTGGAATGTAAACAAGGATATTGGAAAATCATAAGAGCTCAGTATGTAAGTTTTGACTTTTTTCTCCCATAAGCTCCTAACGGACTAATAATACGTGCTATTTTTGGAGATTAAACTTAAATCAACAATTTTTATGTAGTTGATAGCAATAATTTTAGTCTTGAGTTCAAACTTATACTTAAATTTTTCAAAAAGAAGTCTTCTATATATCGTGAAATAAAGTAAAATGAAATATATATATATATATATATATATATATATATATATATATATATATATATATATATATAATATTATATAAATATAATATTTTTATATATATCTGAAATATGATGAAAAAATTGAAAAAAAAATATATAATGATAATAAAAACTGTGGCTTGATAAAAGTTTGCTGCATCTTGCCGGCTCACACCGATGTTGCACACTTCTAAAGAATCCCCATAAAAGGAATAAAACCGAGACGATAAAATTTGATGCTCTTGCCGCATATCACAACCGATGTTTGCAGCCTTCCTAAAAGTCCGAGGGTTACAATTGATCAACTGTTATGTTTAAATATTAAGTGTGAACTAATAAATGTAAGAGATTCTCGTTTTCTTAAATTAAATAATCTTTGAACTTTGACTAATTCATTTTAAGTTTTTAAAATAAGCTATGTATATACGGGAAACCTAAGAGTTTTTGAAACCAAAGGTCCGTGAGTCCCGATACTAGTCTCTGTGGGGTGTCAAAAGCCTGGTCACTTAGCCGCAAGGTTGGGATTGGGTGCCGAACGAAAATCCTACATGGGAAATGATCTCGCCTTCAAACTCATTATTCTCGGGTGGAACGTGAAGCATAAAATTTTGCAAAACGTTGATCCATGGTTGAAATTCGAAATGGCACATTCACCTAAGATAAAATAAATGTCGGGAGTGAAAAGTTCACAAGTTGAAAATATGAGTAGTGTTAGCATCTTAACTGATATTTAACGGTGATTTCGTTTTAAGCTTGGTTTGGAACGAGTGAAAAGTCAGGGACGATGAATTTATCCTTTTTGGGGCATTTTCGGATCGAAATGCATCTTGTTCTATGATCCCTAACGGTTATGAAAATAACGAAAGTCAAATAAGTTAGTTGCTTAAAAAGGAAAAAATAAAAAAATAATAAAAAAAAATGAGAAAAAGGAAAAATACAAAAATATTAGTAGGAATAAGTGTATATCTTTTAAAATGGTAAAAACAGGGCTTTTCGAAGCTATTGATTCTTTAATTTCCCTCGATGAACACTTAGCTACTTTTCGAGGTAATTAGTCGAGGGGGATCGAGATTCTTAGTTTTCTTAAGTGCTTACTTATAGCATTGCGTGAGGACACGGCAATATCTTAGTATGGGGGATTTTGGTATGTGTTTAATTACACATACCTTTGACTACTAAAAACGGACTTAAATGACTAAAAACGTACCAAAAATACATTGTATTTGTATGTTTTGCATTTGTATTATGCAAGTAACGGATATCCAAGAAAAGGACAAAAATCGAAGCCAAAACAACAAAACCGAGCACGAGAATGAAAAGACCGTGAGAAGTCAAAAAGACAAAGTCAAAGACAACAAAAAAGTCAAAGTCAAAGTCAACCCCGGGATGAGGCATTGGAAAGAGCATCGAAAACCGAACCCGAAAACCTAAATTGCCAAGAGTGGGCCCACCCGTACCCACCTAGTGGGCCCGGGTCAACCCACTTATACTTTACAAAACCTTATAAACCTTAAACCTTAATAAAGGCCCAAGCCCTTTTATGCCACACTCGGCCCAAACAAACAGGCCCAACACCTCTATAACACCCTCGTTTTCCCAAATGTTTATAACCTTTACCCCGTTAGTCCTTAAAGGACTAACGGTGCAAACATTTATAAACTCCAAGGACCAAGGTTGTATCACCACAAGGACTAAACTTGCAATACAATGTATAACCTTGAGGGACCATTCCTGCCATTTCCCCATACTTGTGCCCTGCATCAAAACTACTGTATATCTTCCCTACATCCCGCCAAAATGAGCCAGTACTGTTCCCCTTTCTTCTCACCCTTGTCCACCCACACCAGGACCACCCCACACAGCTGGCATACACCTTGGCAATCCTCTACACTCTAATTCGTCTATGAAAGAAGACAAAGAATGGATGGACAAGATCAATTGGCTTGGGCAACACTCAAATTTGGATGGCTAAGATGATATTTGAGCTTATACTCACACAACAAACACACACGGCTTCCCTCTCAGCAAAGAAGCACAAGACCTAGAACCTTCATTAGTTTAGTATAAATAGGGTTCATTTGTAAGCCATTGGGCACCTAGTTTTTTATTGTAGTCTTTTTAACCTAGTTTAATTTTTCAGCTTATTTACTTTATTGTCTTTTAAAATTCCAAGGATTGTAATCTTTTTTTTAATGTTTAATGAAAATTTGAGGTTTTAAGTTTTTAAGTAAAAGTTTGAATTCCTGTTTTTCTTGTTGGTAAAAGTCTCTCATAAGCTGTTTTAAGCTCTCATTTAAGCATATTAGTAACCTGTTTTCATTTAAATGTTAAACACTTAAGAAAATTTTATAAAAAACACAAAAAAAACTCACCCCAAAATACCTCAGCTAATTTTGGATGATAAGCTAGCAAGGGAAGAGCTTATAGACCTCCACAAGTTTGCTGCGATACGTAAGTTTCGAGCCGAATAGCATTAATGAGCGCTTATTTGAGAATCACCTGTTGTTTGTTGTTGTAGAGTGCAGCAACATCGCATTCGTCTGATGCATCTTCATTGTTTTGATATTCACTTTCGCATCATTCACTAGATCTCGCTTACTTACGAACTCCCTGCAAGTACAACACCTCACATTTAGCAAGAGATGCGCTCTGGAGGCACCATATTCGTGTAAAGGCGAGCTGATTGATTTTTGTGGTTCACTAGCTGAATCATCTCTTCTTTCTATCTCAAGAAGCTCCATACTAACCAGGCTTCTTGCAACAAGCACCAACTCCTGACAAGGCTAAATAAGGACACGCAATACGTGCTTTTCAGTAGGATCACGCAATATGGCGACTCCTTTATGTCAAAACAATAACTAGACCAGAGAGAAACATAAAGATACCAGACACTCAACTAAGTGCAGAGCACCACTTAGCTTTTTTAAGTATTGACACAAGAAATGACTATAGCAATAATCAAGTGTCTAATAGCGGAATCTTACAGAACACTACAGAATTAAGAAGATACACTTAAGTATATATACACAACATATATGATCTTATGTCCTATATTAGACTTATATTAACATACATAATGCTTACCTATTGTATATAACTTTAGAATCACACCATTCGCCACTTATAACCTTGATGTTCTCTTTTTGGGCATTCCTACATAATTCTCTCAAATACGAGACTACTCACCTACACCACACTAATTGGACGAAGTCTACCATTAGACATCTGTAGTACGAAATAAGCTAGTACACTTTTGATCATCATACACCTTACCTAAATCACCCCCATCATCCTCTCTCTAACATTATCTGTACTTGAGTTAACAAACTATCACCTATTACTTAGAGCTCTGATTACTAATACTAATCCAGACTATTAAACTACATCAACACACGACGTCAACAATCATAGACCATGTATACTACTCTCATGACGGAACATACGAGACACTACCTCTCTGTTTATTCTCTTATGTGAGATCTGTGTAGTGGAGAGAGTCAGGCACGGCGAGAGAACACAATTTGTAGACAATAACAGGGTTAGTTCGTCCTACAATTTCCCTTTTTTTTTATTTTTTTTTTTATTTTTTTTTTTTTTATTTTTTTTTTTTTTTTCAACTTCACCAGTAATAATATTTAGATATCTCTCTTTGATCTCTAACTTATCTTCACATAGTATAACTGTAATCAGCATTATTTCTCTTGTACTTATGTGATTTTATGATAATGAAGCTACAAATTAGTCTACACTCTTTGTAAGCAATTTTCTAAGGTTTTATATCTTAATGCATCATTATATAACAGAGTTTAAAATGGATAAAATATTCTGAATATGTTTTTAGAGAGCAGTTTGTATCTCACTACGTACATCTATTGATTTTCACAACAACATACTTTGTATTTATTTCTTTGTCTATTACAGATTATTGCGGTGGCCGTTATCTATAACGTGAGTGACATAGAGGACATTTCTGTTACAACACACCATTATGTACCTTAATTAGAGGGTTATATGACACGTGTGGATCTATATTATGTATATATTTCTCACTGGTATATTATTAGATTTGAGAGGTTGGGTTTGAAAACATATTTGATGTCTCGGCTTTCTAACAGTAATCTTGGCTTTTTCTGACTTTAGGTCATTTCTTTATCTGTGAGCGCTAGGACATATTTAGTGTGACACAGATATTAGATTATACTAGATAAAGTTGAGATTTGAAGCTGAGTATGTGAGTATAACATACATTCTGTAATGTCACGATTTAGAATCACAGCGTGTCTTGTGATTAGTACATGATTGAGTATTGTGTCGTGGGACAGGTGTATAGTTATCAGAAAGTTGTAGAGTTACAATTAATGGAAATGTTGGAGAACATTGTGTATATATGTCTGATATTACATAGTACACGTTTTATATTTGAGAAGCGGGGAGGTTGGACATGTGAGAGGATGGAGTTTATGATTTATGTTATTGAAGTTTAGTTTTGCTTAAAAAACAGTTTAATCAATATATTTATATATTCAACAATATCGGAAGATGATTTGGAGTGTACAATAATTCTACAATTTTTATCATTAGATTACACATCAGGTTGTGTGTTAGCTATATATGATTAGTTTTTCTTATCATAACTGACATGTACCAGAGGGAGCGTAGATGTATTAGGAATATGATTGTATATGGGTAATTTTGGGTATAACTACATTCTAAGTGGTGGGTGATGTATGGATATAGATCGAGTGGTAATTGATGTAATATTGTATATTTTGATCATTATGTGGTTAGTAAGCTGTATGATTTTAAGAGACTAAGAGTCACACAAATTAGGTGGTATGTATGCCCTGCTTCTTTTGTAGTGAGTCATGATTGATTATAGGGGTTAGTTTATCGATTGATTTTTTTTTATTGATTTAGGTCTTTTATGTATTTCGCTTGATGTCGATGGTATTCAAAGAGTTGTAGTGTGTAGAAATTATTTTATTGTACTAATTCTGTAGGTTTAGTGTATCGTAGTTCCAAGTGCTAATTTACGTAGTTTATTTTTTTTAGCTTTTGAAAACATCGTCTTAACCAAAAAAAACAAAATAATTCCTAGTAATTTCATTTTTGTACAAATAGAAAGTTTTTTAAAGTATTGAGAAAAAAATCATTCAAAATCTTTTCTTAAGTTATATAACTTGTATGTTGTTTTGCTTTGCTATTGAATCTCTTCCTGAGAGCATTATTATTACGAAATATTACTAGCTTATTTCTATAAAGCTTGAGTGATTAGATCTTTGAATCTGGTGTATTTTGTGAAGATTTTTGTGTTTGTTCAAGTCATTAAAGAATTTAGAAACAAGCTAGAATAGGTCTGCATTTTTTGATTAGTGTTTCACCAAATCTGTCAAAAATTTTGTTAAGAATTAAAAGAAAGAAACAACTTTTTCATTTCCATTTTCTGGCTTATCCTTATTTCAAAATGTTTTTAGATTGATGATATAAGCTCTTTTAAGTCCAAACTTAATCTGTTTTAAGGTCTCAGATCCATAAGGATCCATTTGTGAGCTTAATTTTGAGCTCAAAAGTATGTTTTGTTAAGATTGTGAAAATTTTTCTAAGTATTGTGAAATGAACAAACAGCTTTTTCAACAAGCTTTTTCATGGCTCAATTAAATTACAAACTCTCTTTTGATTATGATTATTGAAGCTTATTGCATAAGCTTTTCAGAGGTATAAGCCTTTTTGCCATAAGGATCTGTTTAAGAGCTTATTTTTAAGCTCAAAAGTGCCTCATTGCTGTTTGTGCTACAGTTTTTGCCATTAAGAGGCCCATTTTTTGCTTATTTGGAGCTTATCTGCTTATTGTTTCTGCTTAGGTGAAGTTAGGTTAGTTTTGCTATTAGGTTTAGATCTAGTCCATTTAGCTTAACTTTTCATAGCTTAAAGCTTATTTTTAGCTATTTGCATTTTTATGATTGTAAAATCTTAAGTTTAAGCTTTATAAGTAATCTGTTCATTTTTAGCTTAATTTTGTTCTAAATATGCTTATTAATGGTAGTTAGGTATCTGTTTTATATTTTTTTGCATTTTGTATTGCTTAATATGAGCTTAAAAAGCCTAACAGTTAAATCTTTAGTCCTTTTAGAGAAAAAAGAAAGAAAGCAATCTGTCAATGACTTTAAGGGCTTATTTTTGTGTCTTATTTTTATTTATAAAAAAAGAGTGTTTTGTAAAAATTGCATATTTGTGTTTTTTCGTAAAATTTTTAAAAAAATGGAAAACAAAGAACGTTTGGGATTTTAGGAAGTCCTAGGTTAGCAAGACCGAACCCGGGGCCCTCTACCACGCACCAAACGTTTTAACGACCAACACACACTACCACAGCGCCCTTGGTCCTTTTTTCGTTTATCTTTGCATTTATCTATATACTTATACACTTTTTCAACTTAATTTTAGCTATAAGCACTTCGCAGCGTTAGTTTTAGCATTTCTTAGCTTATCTCGATAATTATGGCTAACCAGCTTATTTTTCCCTAGGAACTTTACGAACTTTTAGTACCTTTTCTGCAATTTTTTCATTTTTTATTTTCCAACTTTATTTGGTTATTTTTCTTTCTTTATGTTCGAAGTTTTAAATTTTAGAAAAACATTTAAAAATAGTAAATTAATTCGAGAAAATTACAAAAACAAAGTTTTTAGATTAGAATAAATAGTTTTAGCTTTACTAAGTTTTAAAATCTTTTTCATCATATTAGATTTTAAAATTCCATTTTTAGCTTTTAAAATAATTTTAATGAAATATTTTTAATTTAAAAAAGTAGGTGAAAAAATGTTTTTTTCTGAGTTTTTATGAATATTTAGACTTTTTTTCCTAAGTAGAAATATCATAATTTGAATTTTTAAGAATTAATTTTTCATTTTCTAGAATTTTTAATAGATTAAATAGGTTTTAATTCATAAAAAATTATTAAAAAGCCAAAAAATATAAATCTTTCTTAGAAAATTTTCTTTTGTTATTTGAAAGGTTTAGAAATTAAGTTTGAATTTTTAGGGTTAATATTTGCCTTAGCTAGTTTTTAGGATTCTCGTTTTGCGTTTTTAGTTTAAAATAGTTTTCCCTTAATTGTTTTTTTGATTCTTATCCTTATATTTATATATTTATAAGTATTTTATATTTATATTTATATTTATATTTACAAAGGGTATAATCAGATTCAATCAAAGGTCTAAGCCTAAGCCTGAAGTTAAGGCGAAAG
>BQNB010161423.1:0-14683 GCA_026074375.1 Tanacetum coccineum
CCCATGAAAAAGGTTTACCAATTTTACCTAGGTTTTTGTAGAAAATTAGGGTAATGTAGATAATGATATAATTAGTTATTCAAAAATATATAAAAAATATAGATAAGGAGGCCGGTTATGGTTAAGGAAAAGAAAAAAAAGTATTTTTTTATAATCACAATTTGGGCTAGACTAAGATTTGTTTAGGATATAGATTTAAAACCCAAACCCAAAATTTAGCCCATTCTTTTTCCCTTTTCCTTCTTGCCGTACGATTTCCTCCCCAAAACCCTAAGAAGATAAATTTTTTCTTTGGATCAAGAACTAGGTGGTGAATTGTGAAGGATTTAGCAAGGTTTTAGGTATGAAGATTAATCTTCCTTCTTGTTATTCTTTTTAAATCATGCAACAAATAATATGATGGATCATTAGGGTTTAATATTTCTATAATCAATGATGTTATAACCATACTAGTGCGTTTAGGGCTTGATTAGAATCATATTGGTGTAAACGGTTAGGCTTAGATCACGTTAATTTGTGAATTAGGGTTTGGCAGATTTTAGGGCTGGGTTTAACTGATGATATCTCCATGATGATAATGTGTTTTGAGGTGCTTCTAGTGCCTAAATTGTAGTTCAGAGAGTCTACTTTTCAGAAGTCCAACCTCGATCAATTTTGAGTTCTGGAAGTTAGTCAAATGGTCATTGCAAGAAAAGTTATCAAAACAGTAAATACGGGTTAGATTTCAGTCAGATATAGAGAGGTAAAACCCCTATTTAAAATTCGAATTAAGGTTAGCCAAAACACAGAAGTTAATTTCTATATGTCTATTAACTTCCTTAAGAAAATTAGCCACTAATTAGTTGCTTAAGTATGGTAATGATGGCCATACATTTTAGTGTGCAATCAGATCCGAATTAGGACAGTTTTGAAGTTTGATTTTATTTGGTATAGTTTCACATGTAATGGATACTTGGGAATCACAAGGTAGTTAGTAAACTCATGAATGGACTTAGATGATTTTTGGTATAATTTATAAAAGTCAGCAAGTATGGGTTTTAAGATGGTTAAGACACGCTAAAATTCTGCATTTTTGGATAAATTGTAGTTAACTAGTATAATGTGTTAACAAGATGGTTAAGGTTAGGCATGGTGTCGGGGCAAACTCTATGGGGTATTCCATAATCCCTTAGACATCCATCATATGAGTGTTACATGGACTTGAGCTTTTAGCTTGGTTGCGTGTAACACGTTAATATTCTTTTGTGTACCTTTGTGTAAGATATTTGGAAGCTGCTTGAGCATCAGGTGAGTTTCATAGTCCCTCTTTTCTTATGATTTATTGGGGTGGAAATGATGCAAAGTGTTTGGAAATGTTTTGATTATTGTGATAATGTGTTGTCAAAGATGCATGGACTATACGTGTCTATTGTATGTTGTGTGCTACATGTTTTGTGATGTGATATTGAGAATTGCGAACTAAGTCAGGGGGGATCACCTGCAGGTATCCATGGCCTATTTAGTGGATGGTATTGTGGCATAGCGAGCAGGAAGGTTACTTTGGGAGTATCCATGGCCTGGGCTAAAGGGGTAACTACAGGGACCTTGGTACGATATTAGACGTCTTGTGGTCGTTTTCTGGGTACTTGTGTGATTGATTGGATTTGCATGTTAGCCTGTATGATAGTTCATTTATTGTCCTGCAATGTTTTCTTTATTATCACAGTAATTTATAGTTGGATTTGTTTATCGTGTCTTAAACCTATGACTCTCACCAACATTATGTTGACGTGCTAAGCTTCATTTTCAGGTAATCTTCTTGAGGATAAGGAAGGTAGGAGGAGTGGCTAGTGAGACCGTAGGCATTGCATGCGGAGTCTAACTCCTAGAGTTTTCTTTTTGGCATTTGAATTGTTTATTGGATGTTTAGACTTTTGGATTATGTTTCCTTGTGATATGACTTTGCTATCGTAATGCGAGACTCCTTTATCTTGTGTTAGACATTGTCATGACACATTGTGTCTCATTTGTTTATCTATTTCATTTAGTTCTCTCTATTGTTGACACCATTGTGTTGTGATGATATCCATGATGTTACGCCTCGTGTTTCCGCCTAGGCGGGGTGTGACACTAGTTTTTCTGATTAAATCACTAACACACGAGAAAAGTATACCCTTTCGTTTCTAATTTAGTAACGGTAAGACAAGGTCATTCCACGGAATTGTTGTGCTTTATAGTTAACATATTTTGCAGAAAACGTCTTTAGATTGTCACGATCCAAAGACTTATATTTTTAATTGTAAAAGACAAGAACTCCAAATTAACGGTTTGGTAAACAAGGTGATTAAAGCATGTTTGTTTAGGCTAAGAAACATGAAGATAAACTTATACACGCATAGAGATGCATGCACAAACAAAGAATATTGGCAAGAAATAATGGGTAATCATTCAAACGAATATCTATTCAATATGATAAGAAATCCTTTCGGCCTTTAATTCTCAACATACCAAATGCATTAAGATTAGTTTGTGGATGATAATATAATGAGCTTAATCTCTTGATCAAGTTTTTTAGAAATGAGATTAAGTATTAAACATTATTATACTTAGGTTGATCATAGTTTCATTAACCAATTCTCACAAGGTAATACCAAATTTCTTGTAGACAAACAATGCGAAAATATAAAAGTAATAGAGCCTTTCGACCTAATTATGCTACAATGATAAATCAAACAAGTCTCAATGATCTTAGCATAACAATTTCGAGCACACAATTCATATCATCATAAGCATATACCCACAACATATATTTACATCATATATTCTGATTCGCCCAAACAAACATAATAAGACTACTCCATAATCATAGGAATGAAACACATAACAATCATATAAAATCCAGAAAACATCATATTAAAAAGGTTATAGAATTTATACCAAGTGATTACAAGCACAAACGCGATTACACTAGTTTTCCCAAAAGAAAACTATATTATACCCAAGTAACTAATTCCAACCAACAACTCCATTGTCACAGAAGCTAAATAACCAGAAAACCAACTCCAATCTCACCAAGTATGGCTATCACAAGAGAGATAGGATGAACTCGATGTTAGTTTATCCTACTTTACTATTTCTTCCTTTTGATTCTTGATTGAGTTTTATTAGATTTCTCCAGGTTTTGGGGTCTGTTATATAGACTTTAGAAGTGCTCCAAAACAAGGGGTAGAAGGGTGGAAGCAAATGATATGTCTTCAATGAATGCAAGGTGTAATGGCAGTGAAATTTGTAATTGTAGGCAAGAAGTGCACCGTACTTGGTCTTGAATTAAATTGCAAATGCCTGCTCAACAAGTACGCGACTGATGACCTCAAATAACGTCACTTTTATATCATCATTTATCCCATATAAATAACCCATTTTGTATGATTATTGCAAGAATTGTTACTTAATCGTTTGTATTTGAGAATTGCAGTAATTATGGAGTACTTGGTGAAGATTAGCAAAAAGGCACACATTTTGGAGCTTAAACGAAGAAATATGAAGAAACTGTTCTAACGTCCTATACTCCGTATCCATCAAGGAAGATACGGCGTATTTATGCCTGCACTTCACAAAAGACTATGAAGGAATAAAGATCAATACGCCGTATCTAGAAGGAGTCTATACGCCGTATTTAATTTAAAGTAATAAAATATTCTGGAAGACCTCGAACATGGTCCCTACTCCAAGAAACCCAATACGTCGTATCTAAGACATTCGATACGCCGTATTGACCAAATTCTAGAATTTATAAATAGAAAACCTAAAAATAGGGTTTCAGTGTGCTTGATCATATTTTGGATACCTTAACCACAAAAGTCGATTTTCAGAAGACAAGAAGAGTAGAAGAGGTCAAGCAAAGGTATTAATTTCATAGGAAACACTTTTTAATCTCCTATACTTTAGTAATCGTTTAATTTTTGGTATCATTCGTTTAACTTGGTTAGTTAACCTTGGTTGAATTATTACTCATGTATTAATTATGACGTTCGAGGGCTAATACCCTTGGGTATTAGCCATTATTATGAAGATTTGAATGTTTGGTTTGTTTATCTCGAATGCTTAATTTATCGTTGATTGCTTGTTTATGTTTATCAATTTATACTTGTTTAAGTGCTTTTGTAAGCGACCTATCATTCAACTGGATCTAGTGATACAGACCAAGTTAGCTAGATGCTGGGATGGTTCTCCATATAGTGATTTATATATCTAGACCAATAGGATCATAAATAATGACCTATCTTTGCCTTTAGATTACTGAGCTTAGTTGGACCGGCAGGTGACCTTTAGGATCAACAAGTACGTTCTTAATCAATTGGTAAAGACTTGGCCAGTGGACTACTAATATATAAATTGCCATTAAGCAGTAAGTGGGTAAAGTCTCCATCAGCTAGGGTTTAACAAGATCACCATTGCTTTAATCCCGAAGATAGATTATAATCAGCAAATAGGATGCTTTATGCGGATGCGTTTAATTGCGATAGAATTCTACGTGTCTAGGTCTTAAGAAGAAGTAACGCCTAAGTCTTAAGAATGATATGCCGCCTCGAGATAAGTATTCATTGCACTGAACAAACAAACCAACATTCTAATTAGATTAATCATGGTTAATACAATTTTCTTATATTTGGCTAGACCGCTCTTCTATCTTTTGTATGTCTGCTTGCGTATGTTATTGTGTCTTAAGTAGATCTAAGTCACCACAAACATGTGTCAGTCTCTTAGGCTAAAACCCCCTTTATCTGTTAGAATTAGGATTAACATAGATTTTGCAAAGGTTTAACTTAGAATAGAATTAACATAGTTTAAATTAACATAGTTTAGTTAACCATAATATTAATAAAATAAAAGATTAGTTTTTGCTTTTAGTTATCAACACCCTACTTACCATGAAACTCCATCTGACCAGGTATACTGCCCGTTAAAGTGTTATTTTAGGTAAAGTCAGCAAAATATAAATTTAAAACTTGAACTATCATAAACTACAACCCTACACGACAACACATCAAGTTTTTGGCGCCGTTGTCGGGGAGTGAAATTTTAATCTTGAATTTTATTTGACATTTTTGTTATAAGCATTAGATTATATCTAACCCCTAGGACTAGTGTAATTTAGATTAGTGTAAAATTTTGTATATTTGTGTATTCGCTTGTATATTTGTTTACTTGTTTATTTGTTTGTGTGTGTCTTTTAAATTGTTTGTATACACTGTTATGGTCGATAACCTGATACGACGTATATACTTCCATTGGATATGGCGTATCTGAGTTTCATATCCAATACATCGTATCCATTTAACAGATTGATACGGCGTATTCAGATCCATTGGATACGGCGTATCAACCGTCTGATACAGTAGCAAAAGAGTTTTTCATACTCGAACTTAAAGCTTAGAATTTTATACACGCCTTTTTCCAACTGGTTCTACTGATAATTTTTTGGTTATTTTCAGTAACAATGACAAAGGTAATCAAGGAGGAGTTCGAGAAACTTAGATCTCTTAAGATCGGTGATGATTCATTCGCTTGTAATACATCACTTGAAATTTTTCATGAAGAGTTCAACCGGATAAGCAGAATGGATGATGATTTGTTTACCTATGAGGTTGAAATTTCTAGAATTGCTAATGTTCCATGTGACTTAAATGAAGAAGATGATTCAGAACAAAAAATGACACATGGATTTGGTGATGATATGGAGTATGATCCCTCTAATGTTGAATTTACTGAATGGTTAGCTTCAAAATTCTATAACCACAAGACAATGGATCATTATACGAAGAATGCATTATAGATTTATTAGGCTAGAGGTGATGATGAAATTAAACTCACTAACGAAGAATCCTCAGATTCTGATGATGAAGATAAAGTTGCTGAAATCTTTAGGATCGACACTAATGTATTTGAATTTGATACACCTATGTGTAGGGCTTTCAAGAAGTTTAATTATATTTTACAAATCGATCCAGATGTGCTTACCAAAAATATTGAGGGATTTAAAACTTACGATGATTATAAGGATGACTGATTTATGAATGGAATGAAGATGTGCCATAGGTGCATGAAAGACCATGGATGGATAATGGAGCATGGAAAGAACCCACTCCAGTTAGACATCATTGTGAGCCTTTTAATTATAAAAATGGATGTTCAGAATGGCCAACATGTAGCTGGAAAGATGATGTATATTATAATGAAAGGAACTTGCCTGGAGCTTACATAGTTGGAAACACTCTCCGTTACCATGATTTAGAATGGTACGAAGCTTTGAAGGATGACAAACTTAAAGACAAAGCTTTAAAAAATAAAGCCATCATGGAAGGAATGATTGACGGTGATGATGAATCACATAATAATGGTTACAAAATATTTGACAACTTGGAGAATACCAACCGTGATCATGAAGAAAGAGAATATGAGATGGAACATGAAGATGAAGAAATATGTGAATTGTTTGATGATCAAGAGCAGCCGGTTTGCAATATATGAAGATTCGAGATAATCAAGTATTCCTGAGTCTTGTGTCATTTTCTATCTCTGGTATGCTTGGGAAATTTTCGCATTGCAATGGGAATGTAAAAAGTAGTAAAAACTCATGTATTTATACTACCTTCACAATTATTGGTACATCCAAAGAATGAAGAATTATGAAGGAAATTATGCAGAGTTATTATGATCGTGAAGATGGTGAAATTACATCAAGATTCGTAGTTATGTATTATAAAATAATCGAAAAAATTAGAAAAATCACAACAAAAAAGAGGAGGAAAGTTTAAAGATAGTCGGTTCGTAAAAGCTTAAACCGATGGAATTATTTGAAGGATCGATTATTTGTTGATATGTGGTTATAAATCAACGATGTAAAGTTTTGTATAAAGTGGTAGATATTGCCACTTGTCTTTGTACAAGTATGTAAAGTATGGGATGATTGGAAAGTTGACCGTTACGGGAACGCCAACTTAGGTTGTTGTTTTTGATCTATGATCAAGACCTTTGTGTATATAGTTGTGTCTTTATCATGGTAACGGTCAGGAAAAAGTGTCTAGCAACTTGTACCTTATCTGTTTGGACTTAATCTATTTGTTTCGTGAGTTTTATTTAACAACAATTTATTTCATTTCCTAATCATTAACCTTGGGTTTTACTCGAATGAGGATGTGATCGAGTCATGCATGTCTATTATGTCATTACGGCCATGTATGCGTGATTCAGTTGCCTTGTTGGTTTATTACTTTTAGTGAAAGTTAGAAGATCCACACCCTATATCATTCTTCATCCTAACCCTTGGTTAAACTCGAATAAGGATGTGATCAAACACACATGTCTATTCTGTCGTTACGGCTATGTATGTGTGATTCAGATGCCTTGTTGGTGTGGTACTTTTGGTGAAAAACTGTTAGAATGATCAACCCTAAGCCTTATCAATAAAACCCATTTTACCTTTATACAGTTGTTACTCCTTAGCTCTAGTGGTAGAGATGTGTATCTTTGCCAAGCCTATGATAGAATACTCATCACGGCCGAGCAATTGAGCGAATTAGTTACATGTTACCACATAGATTAGTTGAGTGATTTGAATGTTTTCATCTTCCTATTTCGTGAGGTGTTTGGTTGTGTACTTGTAATTGATCAAATAAATGCTTAAACAGAAAAAATCCTTAGGGATACATTTTCATAAACTTCTAAAGGCTAATTGAGGACAAGTAGGATTCAAGTGAGGGGATATTTGATGACATCAAATGTCACTTTTATAGCATCATTTATCTCATGTAAATAACCCATTTTGTATGATTATTGCAAGAATTGTTACTTTATCGTTTGTATTTGAGAATTGCAGTATTTATGGAGTACTTGGTGAAGATTAGTAAAAAGGCACGCATTTTGGAGCTTAAACGAAGAAATATGAAGAAACTATTCTGACATCCTATACGCCATATCCATCAAGGAAGGTACCGCATATTTGTGCCTACACTTCACAAAAGACCATGAAGGAATAAAGATCAATACGCTGTAACCAAAAGGAGTCTATACGTTGTATTCAATTTAAAGTAATAAAATATTTTGGAAGATCTCGAACGTGGTCCCTACTCCAAGAAACCCCCGATATGCCATATCCAAGACTTTCGATACACCGTATCGACCAAATTCTAGACCTTATAAATAGAAAACCTAAAAACCTGTTTTCAGTGTGCTTGATCATATTTTTGATACCTTAACCACAAAAGTCAATTTTCAGAAGACAAGAAGAGCAGAAGAGGTTAAGCAAAGCTATCAATTTCATAGGAAACACTTTGTAATCTCCTATACTCTATTAATCGTTCAATTTTTGGTATCATTCATTTAACTCGGTTAGTTTACCTTGGTTCGATTATTACTCTTGTATTGATTATGACGTTTGAGGGCTTATACCCTTAGGTATTAGCCATTTTTATGAAGATTTGAATGTTTGGTTTGTTTATCTCAAATGCTTAATTAATCGTTGATTGCTTGTTTATGTTTATCAATTTATATTTGTCTACTTGCTTTTGTATGCGACCTATCATTCAACTAGATCTAGTGATACGGACCAAGTTAGCTAGATGCTGAGATGGCTCTCCATATAGTGATTTATATATCTAGACTAATAGGATCACAAATAATGACATATCTTCGCCTTTAGATTAGTGAGCTTAGTTGGACTGGCAGATGACCCTTGGGATCAACGAGTACGTTCTTAATCAATCGGTAAAGACTTGGCCAGTGGAATACTAGTATATAAATTTCCATTAAGCAGTAAGTGGGTAAAGTCTCCATGAGCTAGGGTTTAACAAGATCAACATTGCTTTAATCCTAAGATAGATTATAATTAGCAAATAGGATGCTTTATGCGGATGCGTTTAATTGTGACAGAATTCTACGTATCTAGGTCTTAGGAAGAAGTAACACTCAAGTCTTAAGAATGATATGCCGCCTCGAGATAAGTATTCATTGCACAAAATAAACCAACCAACATTCTAATTGGATTAATCATGGTTAATACAATTTTCTTATATTTGGCTAGAACGCTCTTCTATCTTTTTTCTGTCTGCTTGAGTGTGTTAATGTGTCTTAAGTAGATCTAAGTCACCACAAACTGTGCCAGTCTCTCAGGCTGAAAACTGTCACACCCCCAGACAGGGCCTGGACGGAATACGTGTCTGAGGGCGTGAAGTCATAAACAATCCGAACACAAAGCAATAAAGAACGACCACTAATCATGGACGTTTGAAAAAGTTTACTCGTTGCATAAAAGAAAATAAATTTAAGTTTTACAACCGGTCATAAAAGAGTTAAATGTAGCGGAAGCATAACAAAGTTTTGATAATGACAACGAGTATATAATAGATAAATCTTGAAATTGGCAAAGTCACATAGCACATAGACTCTATTTAGCATCAAGAATCAATCCATGCTAAGCACATGAGAAACCTGTTTAAAACGTCAATATAATGTTGGTGAATTCACAGGTTTAAATTAGTACAAGAGTGGACCACAAGATTTCAAAACGCATGCGACTACTATAACAGATACAACATCACATAAAAAGTATTTACTGTTACGCTATGCTCATGACACTGATGCTAATAAGATAGGGCATATCATATCATGCCACATAGTATTCCTGCCCTTAACAGGTGTCCCAATCCAAAGACCACCACAACGTACAATCGACATGACATATATCCGTTTGTTCTTCGTTAAGTGGAACCAAAGCGGATAGGGGTAATTAGTCCCAATAGATCTATTTACGCATTCGCTCTCACTTAACCAAACCAATTAGCCACAGGTGACTAACGGTCCATGATAGTTCGGGCAATAGTGGTTTGTAGCAAAACTTAGGCAACACATAAACCTGTAAAACTCACGTTAAAAACTTGTGTCCAATTTAAAAGCAAACAATGTTTCTTACCCCAAAGTATAAAGCATTTGAAAATAGGTAAAATGTGGGCTATGAACTCACCTTAAGCAAGAATAAGCGATAATCACAACAACGATGATGATATAAGGAGGTCTAGCCGTGACCTAGATTAAATATGGGCATGACTTAGCATTCGGCAAAGTAAACAAGTAAAGCATCTATGCTCACCATTTAAAGCATCCAAGTGTGTTTGCGTTTTAGTAATAAAAGACTTAGACAAATTTATAACATCTTTGATAAATCTCGACACTTGTAAAAAGTTACTTTTTATAGAAACCTTTCCTTTTTAGGAAAGTTTTTAGTTTCAAAATGTTAAGAGCGTCCCCTATCTTCTTATGTTTCCATATTTTACAAATCGCTTAAACAAATCCTAAACCGCCTAACCTAATGTTTAAATCGGCTTAATGTCCATTTTGTACCATTTTTAAAAATCTTACTTTTTATTAAGATCGGCATCTCAAATAACCTTTCATGACATTTCTAATTGTTCTAACTAATTACCTAACATTCCTATACGTTACGCTTGCATTTAAAATGTCCAATACTATTCACATCAGCAAGCTTTTTAAGGTGTTTCGCCGAAAAAATGTTCAAGTTTCATTTGGCCATAACTTAGTCGTTTTCAGTCGGATTTTAAAGTGCGATGTGTGAAAAACTATCTACTCGAAACAAGCTCTTCAAAAACTACTTTTACGCCTAATGAAAATATTTTTAGGTCACTCAAAACCTCAAAACCATTTCGGGACAGCAAGGGTGTTTTACCGAAACACGACCAAAAATCAACCCAACTCACATATTAGTGCCTAATCTAACCCTAATCTTTATTCACCAATAACCAACCAACAAAACTAAACCCTAATCCAACCTAATCTCTATTGTTGCAACACTCATCAACCCTCAATCTCACCAAGAACATGATATAAAATATAAACATAAAGTTGAAACAATTTTTACTTCCACTTTATAAAAGATGACAAAATATTAACTTATTTCTTTTGTAAAAATAACACAAACACATGGATCTTTATGAATAAACATAGATCTATAAAGATAATAGATGAAACCAAGCAAAGATCAAGAAAGACTTACAAATCAAGAAGAACAAGTAGTGAAAACACAAGATCTATACCCAAGAACTATAGATCTATACAAACTCCAAATAATCTTGCAAACCTTAATTTTGTAAATCTTGAAAAAACTTGAAATTCAACCAACCAATACTTGGATCTACCTTAGGTAACCTTAGAAATGAACTCAGAATGATTGGATCTTGATAGAAATCAAAAGTTATGAATGTGTTTGTGTGTGGGTTGTGTGTCGTGGCCAAAGAGGGAGAGGAAGAGAGATGTGTGAAAATTTTGTGGCTAGTGAAATGAGTTATAACCCTAAGTTGTGATATCACATGGTATTTATAGGATATGTGTTAGTGTTTTAGGTGAATTTTGGACTAGTAAGTGACCAACACACACCAAAGGTGTTTGTTGTTGGTGGTTCGGCAATAGGAAGGCCACAAGGACCAAATGGGTCAAGTTTTCAAGCTAAAGTTCAAGTAACATGGTCATGGTTCAATATACTTGGTCTTGGTTTTAAATTTCTAGTTAAATGGTCCAAGCTTGTATGTGATGTGTAAGGGATGGCATGCATGCAAGTTACTAGGCAACAAAAATGTCATTTTCCTTCACATGCATGGTAAGTTTTCAAATTTTGAGTTAGTGGAGCATAAATGATTTAATTTCAAGTCCAAGCTTGTCCATAGGCTAAAATTTCATGGGTAGAGGTGAGGACATAAGCATGATCATGAAATTTTTGGACTTAGGGTATAATATTATCGATAACTTGAGTTTACACGAAAAGATTTCGAGTTTCCGGGGTTCCGTTTGGTCAAAAACGCGAAAAACGCAATTTAAAAGATAAAACCCTAAAATTAATATTGGAAGTGATTAAAAATCACAAAACACTTAGAAAAGTTAAAATATCTCATATAAAGCCTAAATTTATTAATAACCGATGCCGAAACACGCCCAATGACGTTTTCAGATTTACGCGGTTTAACTTCCTGGTAAACTGTCATTTTCAAACGCAACTTATAAAAGTCAAAGATAATAATCAGAAAAGTTTAAAAATATTGACCTGAACTCATGGGGTGTGACATCCTTTCCCCGTTCGTAGCTTGAGATGCGGGTTTAGGGTTAGCGAAAAGATGAGGGTACTTTTTCTACATTTGGTCTTCGCGCTCCCAAGTATACTCGAGACCTCTCCTTGAATTCCAACGGACCTTCATGATTAGAATGTGACTTTGCTTCAAACGTTTAACTTCGCGGTCCATGATTTCAACCGGTTCTTCAATGAAATTAAGCTTTTCGTCAATGTGGACTTCTTCTAACGGAATAGCGAACGGTTCGTCGGATAAGCACTTCTTAAGGTTTGAGACGTGAAAAGTATTATGAACACGGCTCAGTTTCTTGGGTAACTCAAGTCGATATGAAACCGTTCCAACTTTGGCAAGAATCTTAAAAGGTCCAATGTAACGAGGGTTCAGCTTTCCCCGTTTGCCAAAACGTATCACTCCTTTCCAGGGCGATAATTTCAAAATAACCTTATCCCCAACTTGAAACTCCAATGGCTTACGTCTCTTATCAGCGTAGCTCCTTTTCGATTATGTGAAGCTTGTAAACGATGCTTGATTTGGATAATCTTCTCTGTTGTTTCACGAATAATTTCTGGGCCAGTAAGCTGAGCGTCTCCCACTTCAGCCCAACAGATAGGCGAACGGCATTTGCAACCATACAATTCCTCAAAAGGTGCAGCTTTAATACTCGTATGATAGCTGTTGTTGTAGGAGAACTCTATCAATGGTAGATGTCTGTCCCATCCCTTTCTGAAGTCCATCACATATGCTCGTAGCATGTTTTCTAACGTTTGGATGGTCCTCTCACTTTGACCATCTGTTTGTGGGTAGTAAGCCGTACTCATATCCAATTGAGTACGTTGGGCTTCGTTCAACGATTTACATAAATGAGATGTAAACTTACTGTCTTGATAAAAAATAATTGAAACTGGCACTCCATGTCTCGAGACTACTTCCTTCAAGTATTGTCTCGTCAACTTCTCCATTGAGTCGGTTTCCTTTATTGGTAAGAAATGCGCAGACTTTGTGAGTCGGTTTACAATTACCCAAATTGTATCTTGACCAAACATCGTCTTAGGTAACTTAGTAACGAAATCCATAGTAATGTTCTCCCATTTCCATATTGGGATTATGGGTTGAACCAACAAACCGGATGGTTTTTGGTATTCTGCTTTAACCTTTGCACAAGTCATGCATTTACTAACATACATGGCAATTTCTGCTTTCATGTTGGGCCATTAGTATAGCTTCTTCAAATCTTGGTACATCTTGTTCGATCCAGGATAAATCGAATACTTTGACTTATGCGACTCATGAATAATCATGGCTCTCAAGTCACCGAAGCATGGTATCCAACTTCTATTCTTCAAACACAACGTTCTGTCTGCATATGGCTCCAGGTTCTTAATCATGCCACACAAATCTTCTGTTCCATAATTCTCTTCCTTTATTGCCTCAACCTAAGCATTCAAGATCTGCACAGGGAGGTTTAAACCAATTGTCATAACCAAGGCTCAAACTCGTAGTGGCTTAGGTCTACTCTTTCGGCTCAACGCATCAGCCACCACATTCACCTTTCCCGGGTAATAACGTAACTCACAGTCGTAGTCACTTAACAGCTCTAACCATCTACGTTGTCTCATGTTCAACTCTTTTTGATCTAGAATATGTTGCAAACTCTTATGATCAGTGAACCCAACGCACTTCGCGCCGTAAAGGTAATGTCTCCACATCTTGAGAGCGAACACCACAGCTCCTAATTCTAAATCATGTGTCGTGTAGTTCTTCTCATGGATTTTGAGTTGGCAGGATGCATAAGCTCTGACTTTCTCCTTCTGCATCAACACTGCGCCTATTCCCTTGTGAGAAGCATCATAATATATTAAGAAGTTTTCACTTCCTTCGGGCAATGCCAAAATTGGTTCACTACACAACTTTTGCTTTAATGTCTGGAAAGCAGTTTCCTCCTTTTTACCCCAATTGAACTTTACACTTTTCTGAGTTAGCTTCGTCATAAGCTTGGCAATCTTAGAGAAACCTTTGATAAATCGTCAGTAGTAACCAGCAAGACCTAGAAATTGATAAATTTCTGTCGGGGTCTTGGGTGATTCCCAATCCTTGATTGACTCAATCTTCGTAGTATCAACGTGAATGCCTTCACTATTAATCACGTGTCTAAGAAATTGTACCTTTGACAGCCAAAAGTTGCACTTTAAGAACTTGGCGTACAATTCTTCCTTCTTGGGCAACTCTAAAATTAGTCTAAGATGTGCATCATGTTCTTCCTTGGTCTTAAAATAGATCAAGATGTCATCGATGAACACGATCACAAATTTATCTAAGTATGGTCTGCATACCTGGTTCATCAAGTCCATGAATACTGCTGGCACATTAGTCAGCCCGAAAGGCATCACTTGGAACTCGTAGTGACCATAACGGGTCCTAAACGCCGTCTTTGGGATATCCTCATCACAAACTCTGAGTTGGTGATAACCAAACCTCAAGTCGATCTTTGAGTACACACTTGATCCTTGCAACTAATCAAACAAGTCGTCGATTCTCGGAAGTTGGTATCGATTCTTTATAGTAAGCTTGTT
>BQNB010161424.1:0-14683 GCA_026074375.1 Tanacetum coccineum
AACACGGGTGTTCGGCAAATACACTCAGTTTGATGTCATACCAAGCGATGATTCCTATAACACTACTTTAAGTTTGCAGCATATAACAACTTCCACCACGGGCTGATGTCGCCACTGTTATACTCACACGTAGTCTCAACTCGCACCAACTATACACAATACATACATCGATGTAATTCCGTAATATGTGGACAGACTATATCGTCTGCATGCAATGGGTTAGTGGACAGCGTATCACAAGTGATCCTACAAGGAGCCGGATTGTAAGGAAGGTCAATGATATTCAAAATTTGAAGTTCATCTACGTACCTTATAATATATACACATGTACGTCATATAAAGCTAAAACTTTGCATCTTTGACAATGGTATCACTATAGCAACCACCATATGGAACGAAATGGCGACATATTTTTTATGTGAAAAAAATACGAATCCATGCATAAACCAGTGATAATCGCAACTTGAAGAGGATTGACATCACATTTAAAAGAAATGGCGACAACTGTTGAAAAAACATATTCTAAAATTTTAGGTTATTCATTATGTATTATGTTTTCAGCTTCTTTGGTGAGTGGACTATTCTCCGTGGGAGATTGCATAAGTTCTTTGATAGGCAACATCCTTCTCAGTTGAGATTTTTTTCATACTCAAACCTCGAACCTGGGTGCTTGGTTAAGGAGCAAAAAGTTCTTAACCACTCATGCCAACCTCAATTGGTGTGTTAAAACCAACATTTTAAATGGAAAAATAAATAACATTCTACTAAAAACATTTACCATCCGATTTGGGTTGGTCCAAGTAAATTCAAAATTTATTTAACTTATGCAATTAATGAAACCAAAGAAAAAAATGAAAAAAAAAATTGATACGTTTTTTTTCTCAGTTATGAAAAATGTTTATATACTAACCATCAAGAAAGTAAAACAGTGAATAAACTTAGTAATATAGAAAAGCTTAAAGAAGGTCAATTAGTATATCAAAACCGTTCTTGGACCGATTGTAATAAGGGTGGGTAATACACGTTATCCTTCACTCGATACGTGTTGTTCTTAAAACACCAAGGAAAGGTTGTGTATTTTCTGTGTCATAATGAGTTACAATGATATGTTTATATAAGCTAGATAATGGGCCTACACATAATACAAAGATAAATATGCCTTTGAGCCATGAAGACTAATCCGCTAATATCCCCTCGCAGTTTGAGCGGGAGAGGAACGAACACTCAAGTTGTCACGAAACTCATCAAATAAAGCCGTAGGTAGACTTTTGGTGAAGATATACGCATACTGGTAACGAGAAGGGACATGAAGAACTCGTATGTGACCAGTGGTAACCAAGTCACGAACAAAGTGAATGTCAATCTTAATATGCTTCGTGTGCTGATGTTGCACGGGATTAGAAAAGAGATAGACATCACTCACGTTATCACAATAAACAATAGTAGCTGTAGACAGTGGTGTATGAAGCTCACGTAAAAGATTGCGCAACCAGCAAGTCTCGGCCACTGCATTGGCAACACCCCGATACTCTGCCTCCGCACTAGATCGAGAAAGAGTAAACTGTCGTTTGGAAGACCAAGATAGTCATAGAAGTATTACGAGTCACGGAAACACCCAGAAAGTAATTAAGCGGGCCCAAGCCAGTCATAGAAAATTCCACATGAAGGGAAGCAATGATGCGTTGAAGCAAAGCAGTAGAAGATGCAGTCAAAACAATATCATCAACATATAATAGCAAGTAGGCAGTATCAGACCCCTGTCTGTAAATAAAAAGTGATGAGTCACATCGACTGTGGAGAAAACCAACCCAAGCATCATAGGCTGCAAATCGCTAAAACCAGGCCCGAGGGGCCTGTTTAAGCCCATAAAGTGATCGCTATAAAAGGCAAACATGATCAGGATGTCGCGGATCTCGAAAACCAGGAAGTTGATGCATGTAGACAGTCTCAGATAACGATCCATGCAAAAAGGCATTCTTGACATCCAGCTGATGAACTGGCCAATGTCAAGAAATAGCAAGACTGAGCAACGTACGAATAGTGACCAGTTTAACAACCGGACTAAAAGTCTCATCCACGTCAATACCTGCAATTTGAGTGCTGCCATTCGCCATGACTCGCGCAAACTCACCCCTCAAATGTGTAAACAAATACAAACATGTATAATTACACAACAAGGGACGAAAATCACGCGAGAGCAAGAAAAACCAGAAACAGTATAGAGTGTTCCCGGGTCGTTATGTCCCAACGAGGCTAGAATGGGATGTCGAAAGACGATTGATGATTGGTGTTTGAATATGACAAGGATGTGAATATGATTGGATACTAAACCTAATAAGCAATTGAACAATAAGATAATTAAGGGACATAAGCTAAAACAAGAATAAAAGCTAGGAATGGCAAAAACACTTAAAACTTTTACACTAAGGCACAAATAAGCTCAAATAAGAGTAGTTAAAGCGGAACTGTGCGGGGGAGTTTTGTTGATTGCGAAATTGTAGTGGCCGTGTATAGTGGGGTTGGGTAGGATAGGATATTTGGTGTGGGGTGGTGTTTGGATTGAGGGGTTGTTATTCGTGTGGACTGAGTAGTAGGTTTGGGCTAGGTAGATGATATAATTTACTAAGAAGGTGTGTTGAATTATATGTAGGGGAAGTGTCTAAAATATGTAAGCAAGGTGGTTCATTAGATTCATAGACCCATATACAGGAAAAACGTCTCTCAAATGTCACATGACGTGATAAGATGATTTTATCCGTTTCAAGTCCCAGACAAACACATCCGATATCACACGGTGATTTAGTCCGGATATCCAAAGAAAAATTGCAAGTGTGGCCGTGGTTCAAGTTTGTGATTGGTGTTGATGTAGGGATAGCAAAGACACCCAAAGGAACAAACGGAGATCCGCAATAGTTAGGTTGTGTCTTGAACTACGGGTGTGAAGGATTTCCCTATTTATTCGCTGGAGGGTAAAAGTTTTAAGAGATATGCAGCCATGTGAAGTGGCTTCAACCAAAAAGTCCGGTGGTAAGTGTGCTGTGAAAGAGTAAGGTACGGGATGAGGTGGTTTTTTAAGGTAACGTATCTTTCGTTCAGATTTGCCATTTTGTTGTGAAGTTATTAGGTCTAAGAGAAGCGAATGGTAATACCATTTGACGCAAATAATTTGTGTAGGGCATTGTTGTCAAACTCGCCTCCATGATCACATTGCAACGATTTAATGTCAGTTTTGAATTGGTTCTTGACATAAGCACGAAAATGAATAAATTTGGACAATGCATCAGATTTAATCTTCTTAAAGGATAAACCCATAAATAATGTGAAAAATGATCAAGAAATAAAACATAATATTTAATACCCGAAACACTCGTAATTGGAGATGTCCATAAATCTGAATGAATAATATCAAAAGGAGACTTAACAATCATTTTTGAGAGTGAAAAAGGGAGTCCGCATGTTTTTATCCAAGCAGACCACATGAACCAAAGCAGTGAACTTTCATTTTTTGTACATGAAATTAAATATTTGAAACTAAAGAAAGAACAACTCACTTCCCAGGATGACCAAGTCGTTTGGTGCCAAGTACAAGGAACTTTGCTTGACCGAGCCAGAAAAGCTTGAGGGTAAAGATAGAGACGTGATCGGGTAGAGATCACCCGTGCTATCACATCGGAGGAGAATTTGACGAGTCTGGAAATCCTTTACAGAAAAAGCAAACTCATCAAATTCAATAGTACATTTATTTTCACAAACAAATTGACGCACATAAATCAAAATTTTGACAATATTGGGTGTGACAAGGACATTAAAAAAAATTTTTTTTTTTAAAGTGAAGTGGGCGGTATGGGAGTAGGTAACGGTGCTATTGCCCGTGTTGGTGACGGGAATAAGATTTCCCGTCGCCAACAAGGACAGAATGGATACATACTAAGAATTAAAAATATACTAAGGTTAAGGAGCAATAAGAGTTTAAGATGAGATAACGCACCCGTAACCCATATGCCAGTACTTTGCATTGGCGGATCCTGTTGATGTTATAGTATATGAAAGCAGTGGGTAGCACACCGTTTTCCTTGACCTGTATTGTTCGTGTATTACCTGTATTTGAACAGCATTGGTAAACGTCACCACATAGATTCTCTATGTCTTTGTTAATTACATAATCATATGCTCATGAATCTGTATGGATAAATGAGTGTGATTCGTTTCAACGAACATGTACAAGATCCCATTCATCCATTAGAATCTTCGCTATCAAAAAACATAGACCAGAAGATCATGAACATCGAAGGTTTTCCCGATTGGTTTCAATATACGAATACAATTATCAGGAAAAATGTTAGTTCAGGTAATTAATTATTATTTAAGGTGTATGATATATCATTTGTTTTCGCTTATAATTAATTATGTTCATTGTAGATTTATAATGTTTCGTTAGGTTGGCCTCTTTAGCTTTAAAATCAATCTCTAATTTAATTGTTCTATCTAAAGTTTGGAATAACCACACAACTAAAGTGATTCCGTTGAAATCTTTTTTTTGGTTACATGTTGTTCATGTCATTAAAACTACATGGGCATATGTTTGTCTGTATGTTCGATTCTAGTGTTGTTTGAAAAGTACATGTGCATATATGTCTGAATGTATGAGTCTAGTGCTATTAGAAAAATACATGTGCATTTTTGTTTGGATGTTCAATTCGCACACTTTAAAAGGAATGAATGGTTGACAATTCAATTGTTCCAACTTCTGATGTCATCGTAACATGTTGTCTGGTTCTGTCTTGATATCAAAACAGGTTGTTTGGTTGTTGTTTTTTACTATCAAAAACAAGATGTTTCATTGGGTTTTTGTTGTCAAAACTGGGTGATTCGGTGGTCGTTTTTCCTATAAAAATGGGTTTTTTTGTTCGTTGTTTTGCTTTAAAGGTATGCAATCTTACAAATCAGAAGTGCATTATTTTTTAAAACTTACGCATCACAAATATACTGGTGATTATAAGTGTTTGTTACAAGTATATTGTGATTGTTTATATGGCTTATAAAGATACGATGCACATGTATTGGTAAGTGTATACTGTTAGCGGATTAGTCTTCATGGCCCAAAGGCATATTTATCTTTGTATTATGTGTAGGCCCATTATCTAGCTTATATAAACATATCATTGTAACTCATTATGACACAGAAAATACACAACCTTTCATGGTATCAGAGCGTTGATGTTGTGTACCGCATATAGTTTTTCAACCAAGGTGAGAGTAGGGGGTGCGGATGGTTGATCAGGGTTGGTCATGGTGTGTGATCGACTGTTAAATCGATAGGGATAGGATGTGCAGTCGACTGTTAAGTCGAGTGTGAGGTGCTAGGGTTTGCTTTTGTTTTTAGGGTTTGGATCGGCTATTTGGCCTGATACCATGAAAGGTTGTGTATTTTCTGTGTCATAATGAGTTACAATGATATGTTTATATAAGCTAGATAATGGGCCTACACATAATACAAAGATAAATATGCCTTTGGGCCATGAAGACTAATCCGCTAACACATACATGACGTGGTGTCTTTTGGTTTTGTGGAGAACTTAGTCGTTCAGACTACTCAGTTGTGTGCATTATATTTTGTCTATGCATGAGTGTTTGTGAGATATATTTGCGTATAAGTAGGGTATATTTGGGTGGTGATGTTTATTGTGATATTATCCTATGTTTGTAGTGATGTTGGTTGAGGAGAGATGAACTGACTTGATGTTGAGTTGACGATGATAACGAAGTTCACTATTACCATGACTCTTACAAAAATAGTGGATATTATGCTTCTAGATCCTCTTAAACAAACAAAATGTCCCAAAAATAAAAAGTAATACACATAATACTTGCAAGATAGAGCCTTTTAGGTTAAGTTGTCATGAGGGATGTAAAAAGCTGATAGACAAATGA
Organism: Tanacetum coccineum; assembly: GCA_026074375.1. Classification (NCBI taxonomy): domain Eukaryota; kingdom Viridiplantae; phylum Streptophyta; class Magnoliopsida; order Asterales; family Asteraceae; genus Tanacetum; species Tanacetum coccineum. The sequence continues at coordinate 5,932 of BQNB010161424.1, forward strand.
GCACACACAAACTCTCAACAAGCGTATAACCTTTTCACATCTATTTTATTACAGTATAAAATTACTCCCTTACCCTAATGTTTACGATAATACTATTTGTCGCCGCCGTTAGGCACAGGCAACCAACTAGTTAAAATTAATGCACATATTAACTTTTAGTCTTTTGTGTGTTACAATTACGTCGGCTTATCCATAGGACGACTTGAACCTATTGCTACAAATACTTAAACCTGGTATGGCAATCATTTTCTATAGGATTTTTTTTGAACGGCTATTTTATTAAGAAGACACTAGCAAGAAGCTAGCAAGTTACAAAGAAATAAGACATAGGTTTTTAAGCCAATCGTTAAAACTAAACGATGCTTTACATCTATATCGACACCAATAATAAGACTTAGACACTATATCATCAAAAAACACCACCTTCGCTGGGATCTTAGCTTCAAAAATCATCTTGTTACGGAACGACCACACGTACCACCACATCACGTAAAAAACTCCTTCCAACATCAATTTATTCTTGGACGGAAGACACAAATTCCCCAACCAGACCAACTAATCCTCGTAAGACTCGAACTCCGCATAAGAAATGTCCGACCACAAAGATATCAAGCGAACCATTTGACGAACCATACAGCAAAAGAAGAACAGATGACTAGACGTTTCCGCCCCCGTATCATAAATACCACACTTGATAGAATCGATAGGAATACCTCTACGCGAAACATTAAATCTCGTAGGCAACGAATCAGACTTGACCTTCCACGCAAGCACATATTTAATCCACCGAGTTTTAGAATCAACCTCCGGAAGAGTTTTGTCATCGATCAACTGTCTTACCGATGCCACAGAAAATTCTCCCGAATTAGCTAACGTCTAGGTCTACCGATCAGACATAGGAACTAAGCGAACATCATGAACCAACGTTACTAGCTCCTCGAATTGTTCCTGTTCAACTCCTCCTCTCGGACTTCTTCGAAACGAAAAGGCCAAACTAGGCTGCGTGACCTTCAACGCAACAGTAATCTCTTTACACAAATCAAGTACATATAAACGCGGAAAACGCTTTTTAAGCGTATCACCTTCGATCCACCTATCTTCCCAGAAGCGAGCATTCTCCCCATTCCCCAATTTAAAATGCATGAACTTAAAAAGATCAATACCTTTATTAACCAAAGATTTAGCTTCATGTACTATACTCATCCAGCAAGACGTGGATCACTCCAAATTCATTTACTGAAAAGATTATTTGAATCTGAGACATCTCACGTGTATTAGTGATAAACTGATAATAGTTAGTCATAAGCTTGCACCAAACCATAAACTAAATTGAAAACTCTCACACAGTAGTGATGGTATCTTGTCACTTGCTTTTACTAACTCGACCAGCCTTGATGGATAGCCATAACATATTTCTTACTAATAGTTGGCTTACTTGCAAACAAGCTCAAAACATTGTATAACTAAGAAGATTTGAAACTGATCTCAAATAATTCCGTTATTCAAATCAACTTGTTGATGCTCGTTTAAAGAACACCACGAAAAGAAATATAGCCAGTGATTATTCCAAAACTTATTGATATGTTTTTTCTCGATAATGTGACATGTAGTGTAAAGTTTTGGTTGGTGAAAGAACTATTAATTTGTCTTGTGTCATGCCCCCAGCATGAATGTATATTGGTCAAAACCTACCATTATAAATGAGTCATAATGGGTGTAAGACCTACCATTATTTCTCCTTTTATGAATATGGTCACAAATATTCAAACTAGTTTTCTTATAATAAATGGGTCATAATGTAAAGGAGCAACACACTATCTGTACTTCTTAAAGAACCTACACATTTCTTCATCTCATTCATCATCATATTCTCATTTGAACACATTTTTTTTCTCCTTTTGAATCTTCAAAGTGGTTCTTAAATCGCCTATTGGGTTGACCAAAGTTGATCAAAGCTTGAATCATTTGTTTTGTTGTCCTTCTAATGGATGTTTTCTTAGAGATGGTTTTACATGTTTTTCGGCCTTGATTTTCCTGTTTAAATGAGTTCATGTGGTTGCTTTCTCGTAGTGGTATAACTTTCATAATCTTTTTTTTCTATGTCATAGATTATCATTAAATTGCACTAGGTAGTTTATTTTAAGTTTGGATGTAGACACTTTTCATGTTATTGTTGGTGCTATTGCTATCCTCTTTGTTGTTCAAAAGAAATATGTAAACCAAACGACACAGAAATCCATATGATTGTTCAGTGTTGCATAGTTGTTTGTCTGCTCATTTGAGCGCTTCTTCAATCATAATATTTGCATTTTCGAGTCCCAAATAAAACTTATATTAGTCGTTTTACATGTAAATCTATATTTGGTTCTTTTTGAGGCGTTCTTTGTGCTTTTTAGGTTATAATGTGATTTTTGATACTTGTAATTGCCGATGATGACATATAAAACTAATATCAGTCATTTTACACTCTCTATTATATATGTTCGTAGATATTTGTGTATACTCTTTCTACACTCTCTATTATATATGTTCGTAGATATTTGTGTATACTCTTTCTACACTCTCTATTATATATGTTCGTAGATATTTGTGTATACTCTTTCGTCGTAGGTATAAGTTGTGCTCAAACTATGCCTTGTGTTTTTATTTCAATAGTACTTTCTGGTTTCCATGTGTGCTTTTATTAAAGACAAACGATTTCACTTTATATATTTGTGTGTCGCACTTGTCAAATATTGATTATCAAGGTTATTCCGAATTTTGGAAGGATTGTGTTTTTTTCCCATTTGTCAAATATGAGTTAAATTTTTAAGGTGTTTTGCAATATATAGTTATTATTTTTATTTTATTATATCAAATTTCATATAAATTGAAATAAAGCGCATTTTTGATTCGGGCCTCTTTGATTCCTTAACTCCGAGGCATTTTGATCCATGAGCCTTGGATCCATTACACGAATTTCATAAACCCTAAACCTCTTGCGGCGTGTTTGCATCACTTTTACAAGATAGGAAAAAATCAACACATATTTATTCTCCTAAAATGAGTGACCGTCAAAGAAATCTTAATGCATGTATTTTATGGTTGTAATCCATTTCATTATTTGTTTATATGCTAATTTATTTTTTGTCTATAGTTTTTGACCGCCAGGATCGTGAATCCACAGCCAAGCAGTGACAACCAACATCCGATGAAGAGAAAGGTGAACCAAAGGGAATGGAGGGTTCACATGGTTCCTGTGTGTTGGTGATGGAAGTTGTGAACCGCGCTCCTACAATAAGTCTCAATGGGGACATGAAGAAAATCATTTGGCGATTCGGCTCGCTTGTGTCCGTCTGGTACACTTTTCTAATTGTTTCTCGTTTATTATTGTTTATGTATGTGATTATGTTGTTTAAGTTATCACGGATTATTTTATTGTTAGTTTTATTTTTTAAACTCAATTGGTTTTTATCAAATGTTTTGTTTTTATGGTAATAATGAATTTTTTTTTTATTACATAAACTTATATCAAATGTTTTGTAAAGAATGATCACCCAACGAGGTTTAGTTTTTGTGACGGACCATATAAGTTTTTGTAATAAAAAAAATTCATTATTACCATAAAAACAAAAAATTTGATAAAAACTAAATCAGTTTAAAAATAAAACTAACAAAAAAGTACTCCGTGATAACTTAAACAACAAAAAGAATGATCACTTACATAAACAATAATAAACAAGAAACAATTAAAAAAGTTTACTAGATAGACACAAGAGAGTCGAATCGCCAAATGGTTTTCTTCATGGCCCCATAGAGACTTGTTGTATGATCGCAGTCCACAACTTCCATCACCAATGGACGGGAACCGTGTGAACCCTCCCAATTCCTCCGCCCTTTGTTTCACCTTCTCTTCATCGGATGTTAAAACCCTTGGTAGCGGATTCACGATCTTTGCGGTCAAAAACTATAAACAAAAAATAAATTAGCATAGGAAAAAATAATGATGGATTACAACCATAAAATACATACATTAAGATTTCTTTGACGGTCACTCATTTCAGGATAATAAATGTGTGTTGATTTTTTCCTATTTTGTAAAAGTGATGTAAACATGTCGCAAGGGGTTTAGGTTTTATGAAATTCGTGTAATGCATCCAAGGTTGATGGATCAAAAAGCCTGGAGTTAACGAATCAAAAGAGGCCAAAATCACAAATGGGCTTTATCTCAATTTCTATGAAATTTAATATATTAAAATAAAAATAATAACTGTATATTGCAAAACACCTTAAAACAATAATTCATATTAGACGAATGTGCAAAAAATACAAAATCCTTCCAAAATTTGAAATACCTTGATAATCAGTATTTGACAAGTGCGACACACAAATATATAAAGTGAACTCATTTGTCTTTAATAAAAGCACACATGGAAACAAGAAAGTACTATTGAAATTAAAGCACAAGGCAAAGTTTGAGCACAACTTATATCTACAACGAAAGAGTATACACAAATATCTACGGACATAGAATGAGAGTGTAAAACAACTGGTGTTTGTTTTGTATGTCATCATCAGCAATTACAAATACCAAAAATCACATCATATCCTAAAAAAGCACAAAGAATGCCTCAAAAAAAACCAAATACGGATTCACATGTAAAACGATTGATATAAGTTTTATTTGGGACTTGAAAATGCAAATATTATGATTGACGAAACGCTTAAGTGAGCAAAAAAACAGATATGCAACTCTGAACACTCATATGGATTTCCTTGTCATTCGGTTTGCATATTTCTTTTGAAAAAGAAATAGGATAGCAATATCACCAACAATAACATGAAAACCGTCTACATCATAGAAAAAAAAGATTATGAATGTTATACCGCTACGAGAAAGCAACCACACGAACACATTTAAACAGGGAAATCAATGCCGAAAAACATGTAAAACCATCTCTAAGAAAGCATCCACTAGAAGGACCACAAAACAATGATTTGAGCTTTGATCAACATTAGTCAACCCAATAAACGATTCAAGGAACCACTATGGAGATTCAAAAGGAGAAAAAAATGCCTTCACATGAGAATATGATGAAGAATGAGATGAAGAAATTCGTAGCTTCTTTAAGAAGTACAGATAGTATGTTGCTACTTTACATGATGACCCCGCTAGCAGGGTACCTGCGCATTATGGCGACGGGTACTCTGTTATTAACTGGATAAATACAAAACTAAAATGATCTCGATCAGGCCCGGTTCACTTATTTTTATAGGTTTTGACCAGTTTTCTCCACTTCTTTTTCAGACGGCTTTTATTTGCAAGTCGAACCGGTGAACAGTCATGTTTCCGGTTGAACCCGTTGGTCCGGTCCGGCTTTCAAAACTATATATTAGCATATAAATTGTATAAAGCTTTGTGTGTTTTATTAGTTTGTATCATGTGTATAATAACATATACTTTTTACTCTATGTGTGTTTTAAAAATTACATTAATGAGTCATGGGTGTTTTAAGAATAATATTAAATGTGTTGACTAGTCAATAAGTATGTGTTTATGCATTGGTTAATTGTACATATTTTATGAATATTTGTATTATTGAATTTTAACTTTTTATTGTTTGCATCAAATGTTGTACAATATGTATAAATGGTTGTACTACTTAATTTTTGACATTTAATGAGAAAAGTGTGTCTAATTTGCTTTATATGTAGTATATATTTATTTTAAGAAAGCTAGTTTGAAAATCTGTGAGCCATATACATAAAAGGAGAAATAATGATAGGTCTTACACCCAACAAAGGCATTATGACTCATTTATAATGGTAGGTTTTGACCAATATAGATTAGGGTAAAAGATATTAACGCTTAATGTACTATCTGAGAATACTCCTTATGCTTAATGTACAAACAATATTGTCATTACACATGTTAGAAATTGTTTGTTGAGGGTAATTTGGTCATTTTACCCACTTCATCTTCTTCCTCCTTATATTTTCAGATTTCTCATTTATATTTTCATGATTTCACACTTAGGGCCTGTTTGGTTTGGGCATATTAAAGGCATTTCATATCATCAAACCTTATCTCATTATAAAACCATTGTTGAAATTAATGAATTTTTTCACGAGTTTAACTTTTAGATGCTAGATTTAGTAATCATAGACTATGGGTCTATAGGTGTTCGATTACTCTTTAATTTCGAAAATAGTAAATTAGTTGTAGAACTTGGTTCTATCCCAAATTGATTCATGGTTGAACTCAAATTGGTATTTTATAGATCTTGTTCTTGGTTGCATCGAAATTAGCCCCGATTAGGTGTTCTACATATCTTGTTCTATCTTACTGTAAATGGCTAAATTGATACATGGTTGAAGTGATTTTTTTTTCTTTTTCTTTTTTGACTGTGTGACTAAAACCCGGGTTAAAGGTGTTAAAAATTGTTAAAAGAAGAAGACGAGGGCATTTATGTCTTTTCATGTGAAAAGTGTGAGTCAGGTTATGTATAATGAGTTGCGATGAGAAGTACTTTAAGCTAAAATGATACTCCATCCGTCCCATTTTTATTGTCCTCATTACTATTTTAATTTGTCCCAAAACATTGTCCTCCTTCTTAAATAAGAAGTCTAAATCTATTAATTTTCCACTTTTACCCATATCCATCAATTTTTATAAGGAAACTATTTTTTATATTTAATGCATTCAAAGGGTAAGTTTGTCTTTATAACCATCAATTTTTATAAGGAAACTATCTACTACCTATATAAAAGAAGCTTTTGAAAAACCAATCTTTCCCCAAAATTATTAAAACAATGACACATGTAAATTAGAAATAATCAACGGTTGATATTGTCTTCTCTCACCTCACATTTAATGTTAACAACAAACACCATCCAATAAATTATTTAGTCAAATCTACATTTAAAAATAAATATTTGATTGACAAAATATTTAAACATTTTCTACATTTAAATTTTGAATTATTTAGTCAAATCTACATTTAATCGTTTCCTAAATTCATGCGCTATTGATTGACAAAATATTTGAGTCAACCGATTCAACAAAACAAAAATGCGTTACTCAACATTTTAACCTATTCCATACATTATAAAAACCTTAGTCACATACACACATAAGCACTCACCTTTTTAATATGTTATTTTAATGGCTATAGTTTATGTGTTAATGATATTAAACTATGAAATCAGCTTCATTTTTAATGCTATGAAACTCTGAAATGAGCTTCATTCTTAATGTTATTAAATCATATATGATTTTAGATATCAATGATTTTTATAATATTATGAAACCTCTTATCAATGGTTTTCTAACTATAGGTTATAGATTTTTTTATGTTATAGAAACATAAAATCAGTCTTATTCTTGAAACCAGATATCATTGGTTTTCAAAATTTAAAAATCAATTAATTAAGGATAGTTCGAAAAATATAATGGCTTAAATTAGAAAAGTTTGAAGAATATTAAACATTTAATAAGAAAACCGAAAATCCTTTTTGAAACTGTAACACAAAACCTTCAACATTCAGCATTAAAAGAAAAGTCAAGTCAACAAGAACATTCAAACTCAACTTTCAACATTCATCACTTTTAATATAAATACCATTTGATTGTAACATTTCATGTAATTTCATATAATCCTATGAACAAATAATTCTTCAAACCAACCATTAACATCTTATCCCCTAAATTTAATTTCTAGAGTAATATATGTGACAAAAAACAAGATGTTAATTTATTAGCAAACAAAGAATTATGCCCAATCTCATTAATCGTATGAATCAACTCAGTTATGTTGTGGAACATCAATTTTCAAGGTATATTCTTAGTTAAATTAATTTTATATGTTATTACTTAATACGTTATTTTAATGGCTATAGTTTATGTGTTAATGATATTAAACTATGAAATCAACTTCATTTTTAATGTTATGAAACTTTTAAATCAGCTTCATTCTTAATGTTATTAAATCATATATGATTTTAGATATCAATGGTTTTTATAATACTATGAAACCATATATGAATGGTTTTCTAACTATAGGTTATAGATTTTTTTTATGTTATGAAACATAAAATTAGTCTTATTCTTGAAACTAGATATCAATGGTTTTCAAAATTTAAAAATCATTTAATTAAGGATAGTTAAAAAAATATAATGGCTTAAATTAGGAAAGTTTGAAGAATAATAATCATAAACACTCATCTTTTCTTTGTGTTTGTAGCAAAAGAAATGGAGATGAACATGACTCAAGTGTGTGACTTGGATCCAATGCTCGATGATATCAGAATATTAGTGTCTCACCCTATAGGAAAACCGAATGAGCTATGAAGTTTAGACTGCGTATTGCAAGATCAACTTGTAATCTTTTTGTACAATTCATATAGTCTATAAGTTCTTTTATTAATAATTGTTTGATAGTTGCATTATGCAATTGATATTCATACATAATGCAGGGTAATTGGGTTCAAGCTATTGCTAAGAACAACCAGATCAACAAGTTTCAACTTTTACTCCATGAATATCAAACATTCTACTAATTTTATCTGAAGATTTTTTATGCTTTATGCTAAATTATGACATTATTTTTTACAAGTCTATGTTTTTTTATTTGTCGATGTTATTTTTGTTCATAGGATTATATGAAATTACATGAAATGTTACAATCAAATGGTATTTATACTAAAAATAATGAATGTTGAAAGTTGAGTTTGAATGTTCTTGTTGACTTGACTTTTCTTTTAATGCTGAATG
>BQNB010161425.1:0-14682 GCA_026074375.1 Tanacetum coccineum
AGGTCGTTCTTTATGCTTTGTACTTGAGATGCTCAATAAAGTCACGCCTCCGGACACGTATTCCGTCTAGGCCCCGTCTAGGGGTGTGACATACGTGGTTCTTGAGAATGGTGAAAAATGTCTCGCTTCCCAAGGACTGTGAATTGTTATATAAGTATAATGTGGGACATAGGGTTGCGCATAATAGATCGCAGGTTGGATTGGATCGCGAAACTCGACCTACTGAACATGATCGAACATGTTTTGTTCCGGTCCGCGGTCTAGTGTTTTGGACCAAATCGGTTTTTGGTCGGGTTTGATCTTGAACAAATTGTTTAGGAGCAATATGAGCTTCTATCAAGCGCCAGACTTGATTTTCGAGCTCGATAAGAAGTCAGTTGGATGTACTCGGGGCATCGGAAGGCAAATAGATTGCCTTGACCGGCTTTGTGAGATCACGCGGGTCATTCCAACTTTCGTTTTCATAAAGGGAAAGGTCCTTTATGATGGCACATGATTCCTCGGCGTTTTTGTCACGAAACTTACCATCGGCCGAATGATCGATGGCACGCCTTGTGGCTTGATTGACATTATCATAAAAGATTTGAACTTTGAGCCAAAGATTGATGCCATAATGTGGGACTTTTTTTGAGTAAGTCTTTGAAACGAGTCCACGCTTCGTAGAGAGAATCACCGTGATGTTGTTGGAACATCAAGATGTCGATACGGAGTTTGGTAGTTCTCCTCAATTGGAAAAGCTGAGCGAGGAAACGAGAAGTCGAGATGGATCTCGCAAGTAGACATTCAAGCCAATTGCTAGCTTAATCGCGAAGAGAGAATTGTAACAGACGCAATCGCGTCGTCTCTCTTGAGGGATCGTTAAGGTCTATGGAATCTACGAATTTTAGAAAATCATTAAGGTGTTGGTTTGGGTTTTCGGACTAGAGTTCGTGGAATGCACATTCATTTTGCACCAACCGGATGGTGTCGGATAGCAAGTAGGACACATTGGCCTCTTCGGGAAGCTCAATGGTGTTTCAATAGCCCTCATGGCTAGGTTTGGGAATATTCTCCAAAGGTGCGGGGTCAGTTTTCGTCTCCTTTGGTGGTTAATGAAAGAGTGGTTTACGAACAAATAACACAAAGAAAGATAGACTACGAGAGAGTTACAAAGAAAAAGGAAATCTCACTTGATAGGAATCTACTGAGTGGAGCTAAGCTAGACATAATTCGAAACTCAAACTATCCCTAGCAGCAACGCCAAAAACTTGATGTGACGGGTTGCAACACCGAAATTTTACAACCCTCCTAGGCAAAGTATATAACCGTTGTAGTGTAGTATAGGCAAGACTGGAGGGTTGATTGTTCTCTAGAGTAATAGTGAGATAGGTTCGAATTGTATGTCACCTAATTCTAAGGATCGAGGGATGATTATTTTGTGTTTTATATTCTTTTTATAAAGCAATTTAAATCAATATGTTTAAGAGAAAAGGTTTGAACTAAACTAAATCTACTCATAATATGCAAGAAAAGTAAAATTGGTGGAAACTCGTATAAGGTAAAGAGCATGTTCACTTAAGATGTACCACTCCCTAGTTACTCAACCTACTCTGCCGCGTTGTCGCACCTTTGTTATTGTAATGTGAAGTGTTCCTATTCGATTGCGAGTTGGTCAAGCCCGCGTCTATGTGAAAGCCTAAGTGAACGACGCCTAGCAGAATGTCAAGCTCACCCAATAGCAATCACACGCACTATATACTCACCTAATTAACTACCTAAGACGTAGGAATCATTAATTAGTCAATTAACGTTTTAGCTAAGGTACATATTATAGCTAGTTTTCAATCCTTAACGCACACACCACTAACAAGAAGCAATAGATCAAGTATTATAACTAGGTTTCATGCAATCCTAAGCAAACACTAATCAATTTAGCCTAACATGTTAACAATAAGAAAAGATAAATACATAATCAAACAAGAAGAATGAATCATAATTGAATGATTAATGATACTACGTATAAATACTTAATGATACATGTGAGTTCTTGAGATAAAAATAGCATAAAAATCCCTTAAAAATGACTATGATTCAGTTCCCAAAGACTCCCTTAAAGTTCCACACGAAATTATGAAAACAATGGGAAAATATATATAGGGAATACACTTTGACGTCGTCAAGCATAGGTTGTGATGCCGTCAGCTCGTCGTCAAAAATTAGAGTATTTTCTCCACCACCTCATTCTGACGGGGTTGTAGGCTGTGACAGTGTCAAGCAGGGCTTGTGACGCCGTCACGTAGGCTGACAGGGAAACCTGAAGCGTCAAACTTGCATTTACTTTTGCAATTTTTGGGCACATTCACTAAAGGCATCAGGATGTCGTTCACGATCCTGTTTCTTGTCTATTTTCTTTATTTCTTCACCAAATCGAGCCCAAACCACATGTATTTCTTCCATAAGCTTCCCAAGTACCTAAAAAAGCTATTTAGGGCAATAAACAAACATATTTGCATGATTTAGAGGGTTAAATAACTCCGAACAAATGTATAAAATTACACCTCATCAAGGCATAAGAACATATACTTAATAAGCATTGCGACTCTAAAACGATCGAGAATTTCTAAAGCTGTAAATACATAAGGACATATACAAAAGTACACTTCCCTTTTGCCGCACCCAAATAAAACACACTTTATAGTACTTATGACTATACACATATTATGCCATCGCCTAACGAGTGCCACTTGCCAAAAACAACAACCCACACAGACAATTTTTTTATTAGAGAAACGGAAACAAACATCTACATCAGGTGCTATAAACCATAACATCGTAAAACCACCTGTAATGACCGTAAAATGCTGGGAGGTATTACTAATATATCGTTTCGTTTATATCACTTAGTAAGTACTCCCTCCGTCCCACTTTTATTGTCCTCATTTGACTTTTTGAACTCAATCTTTTTCAACTTTGATCTTTAATATTTTTGTTTGTGTTATATAATACTTTATGAAAATTATACCAATTAAAATATATTTAAAAACCAATTCATTCATATATTTTGCATCAACTATTATATAACACAAACAAAAATATTAAAGTTCAAAGTTACAAAAGAAAGACTTCAAAAAATCAAATGGGGACAATAAAAGTGAGACGGAGGGAGTATAAATTATACTATATAAATAAATATCATGTAGAGTTATAATGTGTAATGTCATAAAATAGATAGATAAGATATGTGTGGAAGTAACCATAATTTTTTTATAAATGTTTATATATAAATGTTGTAGTATTTATTTATTTGATAAAAGAATTATGAGTAAAAATAAAAGAATAAATGTTAGGATTAAAAAAAGTGTTAATTATTAATAACGAGTCGTTCAAACCCGTGCGATGCACCGGGCTTAGTTTTGGTGGAAATCGAGGGTTTGCTTATGCGGATCAGCGTGTAAGTGTGATGCACCGGCTTTGTTTTTTGACAAATAATTTTGTAAAATTTTAGTTGACATTGAATTTTAAAATGACAACGACGATCATTATTGTAGTTTTTGTTAAACAAAATTATCCATGGGTCACATTTAATCAGTTAATATTGGCCCGTTTGGTATACCCTGTCAGCGGGTTTGGACTGATAGATTCATCAAATCAGTTGTTTGGTAAAGAAGAGTGGGTCTCAAAGAATGAAGTCAATGCCAAATAGTTGCTATATACAAAATCGGATCACTTTGCCAGGTTTATACATATTTGTGTTGACATTCTGTGTCCTTTATCAAAAAAGTGGGCCTACTTTATTTTTCAACCACTCATTTTATTTTAATTTTTTTAATAACATTAAGTTTTATTTATTTATACTTTATATATATATGTAAATTATAATATTATATAATTTATATATTTTCTCTCTCTTACTTTTTTTCTTACATCAAATTTAAATTCAAATCCAAATCCAAATCCTAATCCTAAACCCGTCTACAAACCAAACGGGCCCTAAGTTCTTCTAAAGATGTTTTCAACTCTGTTTTTTTTAAACACAAATATATTTTCAACATAGCTCACAAATAATTATTTGTTCCCATAACAAAAATAAAATATGAAATAACTATTGTACTCGTACAAAAATGTAGTATCTACTTTTTGTGGTTTTACTTGCTACATATCTGATCCCAATGGGTATCCATGATTCATTTATGGTAAATTGTGGATGAAGCTGCCAACAACGATGTACTACTGATCAAACTAAAAAAACATGCTAACTCGGATATTAAAGTCGGCTATTAAAAATTACTTTTATTTCAGTTTCTTCATCAAGAATTACATATGCGACTATGCGAATAAACAATGATACGTGATAGAATACTTATTTTACCAATGTAGTAGTGCCTCATAACATCAGGAGAAGCTGATATCCTTTCAATAAATCCTATAGTTATAGATCATTAGACTCGCCTGATATCGATTGTGATGTTCCACATCATGAGTGGATGAGTGAAGATCAAGCATCCATTGTTCCAGAGTATCAAGATCATACTCTAGCTTATGCATCGGCTGCCTTTGATGAAGGGAGTCCTTCCATTGGAAGTAGCAGCAGCCCCTTCAAGTTACAGCTCAATTTTTGTGAATTTATGTTTCATGCCTTCAACCAGCATAAAAATGGTCATTTTATTGAGCATAATTTATGATATTCCCGGACATCACTTACTGCGTTTGCTCGGATAAGATCTGCATAAAAAGAATACTAATTTCAAAAATAGATAACGGCATCATCTATATCTTAAAAGAAATCACTAACATTTTAAGTTACATCATTAGGAAGTTCTAATAAGCAATCAAACTGCTTATTTAAGCAATCCCAAACACCCTAACACCAGCCTAAATCACGTAGAGATCAAAATTGTAAAAGATGTCACATTTATGTAAGCAATTCCAACTACTTTAATCAATATACGACACCACAATTTTAAAGTTGCAATAGTCAATGAACATATAAATGTAACTTGAACAACATCAGGAAGCTCTACTCCAAATTTTATGTCCTTAGCTGCATAATTCCGGGTCCAACCTACTTATCTTAAACCACCAAACACAAAACAAAAAAGAATTAAAATATGATGTAACAATTCTTACACAATGCATCAGAATCAAACAGACTATCAATTTTTAAGATGACAAAAATGATTTACGATACAATTTAGAATTGTTCCTCGTAATTTTAGAAGATTGATGAGCAAAACTTTCGGTTCAACTTTGACATTATTAAAAACTCAAAAGTTAAATGAAGGAAATATTAGGACGCTAAATCCTTACAATCCAACACAGAAAAATCTATTAGATAATATAATGGCCCAAGCCCGTTTGTGGGCTTCGGGTCCATTAGGGTTTTTAGGTATATTGCATTATAAATACCTCATAAATAAACATAATACCTGATGGGTTTTCATTGTCTAACATGGTATCAGAGCGGGTCTGATCCTCAGACCTAGGTGGCTAAGTTGAGCCGTCTTTTTTATGTCACCCCGTCAAACCCTAGCCGCCATCTTTTATCTCTTTTAAAAAAAATATATGCTTTGCTTTATTTTTGTTTCCTTTCTTTTTGTTGTTGCTGATGAAGATTCAACTCCGCTTGCTGTCGGATATCGTCATCAAAATTAATTATTTGCTTACTGCTTTTGCTTTGCTATCGCTTTGTTTTGCTTTTGCCGCTGCAGATGAAGATTTGTCTCCGCTTACTGTCGAAGATCTTCATCAACAAAATTTTTATTGTTTAATGTTTATTTAGCTTTCTCATCCAATCCGAGCTTTCGCGATTTCGCCGCTCGGATTACGGGGGAGTATTAGATAATATAATGGCCCAAACCCGTTTGTGGGCTTCGGGTCCATTAAGGTTTTTAGGTATGTTGCATTATAAATACTTCATCAATAAACATAATACCTGATGGGGTTTTCATTGTCTAACAAAATCAACATAAACGCGGCTGCAAAAAGAGGCCTACAACAGTAGATTGAGATACATATACGTGCATACAAACATGAGTTGCAAACAAACCACCAACAACCAATTCCAAAAATCCACTCGACACAATCACAAATTCATAATCCATCTAATTTAATTAATAGAAGTGATCATAATATTGAAGCAAAAATATTAGTAACCGGCCATAAACAAAAATCATTTCATTAGAGTTAATACCAATGTGCTATCCATAATTATGAAAGTAACCTTAGTGTAGGGTTTGTTTACAAAGTTAAATTCGGTACCAAACGCTCCTGCTGCAGCAAATGTAACTACTGCAGTGGGTACCGCTGGTGCTAGCTCCATTGGTCAATTATTTCCTCATACTTAAGGTCAACCTTTGGCGCAATTCCTAACTCTAACATTTAAATATTTAGATATAGAGTAGAAAACTAAGTATGAGGCCCATTGTACCCATTCTGACCCATTTTTGATAAGATTTTTATGATGCTAAGAACTGCAATATCTAATATTTTAACTCGTAGTTATGTCATATAATAACAAACGGCTTACTAAGTGATGGCCACAACCGAAGTTAACACTGCAGTTAAGCGATGACGAAGAGATGATTATTATCTAAATAGAAGGATAACCTTACCTTTAGCTTTTTGTTTTTTTAATGACTGAGGCTGCGAAATCAAGCGACCAACAACTCACTACACCAAAACACAACGCCTTACACGCACACCTTTCAAAACTACCAGCCCCCAACATCCAACCATTTACCACCGACCAAAACCACACTACACACAACCAAAACACAAAACCCCACACCTAACCACAACCCCAAAATCAATAAAAACCACACGACACAATCAGACGTCAACCCACGCTATCCTGATTCAAGGTTCCCGATACACCTCACCTACTAACACCCCCCCCACAAACAAACCCCCACGACACCTAAGACTAACTAACAAACACAACACAATAGTAAACCCAATCAACAATTAACCTACCAAAATTTACGCATAAACACCACGAAAACCCAAAAACCCGTTTACAAAAACACCAACCATAACTCCAAACCACATACAACAGAAAAACCCACCAACAAAAACAATCAATAACAAAAAACCATTTCACACCCCACTCCCAAGACATACAAACACACACAACAAACACAAATAGTCACACAAACAAAAAAAAACCACATATCAACCCTCGCCCGCCAAACAACAACCTCCCGACTAATATTAAACCAAAATACATATCCCCACCGACGCAACCCCACCACCCACCATATCAACAAGCACAAAGACAAGCCCCTCCCACTACACCAACCACACTCTACAACCAAACAATCAAAACAAAAGATAATGAATACGAGCCATAACCAAAACATCCATCAAACCCATACATAGCAACTCATCCACCACTACACTCTAAAATATACCAACAGATAATCATCTATTACAACCACTAAACCATCAAATCACAAGTCTAGCACGAACAAGCCTCAAATCCCACACCAACACAAAATAAGTATAACAAAACAAAAAAAACCAAACCAAAACCTAAACAATACACAAACCAACCCACCCCAACACTAACCAACCTACCACCCTTTAGCAACATCAACCAGTCTTATTCTCCACCATACCACCCAAACAAAGCTCTCACCTCGTACCCATACACACTCCATTCTCAAATAACAACCCACAAATAACCACCCAAACAAGAAACACCACATATCCTAACACACCCAACAATATTCGTTCTTCGAAACCGCAATAGCAACCAACAACACAAAATGGAATCGAAACGAACCACAACAAATCACCTCACACCAACACAAACCTCAACATCCAACCCAGCACCCACAATACTCCCAACACATCCCCCACACACACACCAACCCACTAAACCCCTACACAGGCCAACACCCCACAAATCACAAATCACACCCACCCACGATACCAATAAAACCACAATCCAAAAATACGAGAAACCGTATCAATCCCATCACAGACTCAAACACATCTAAGACACCGAAAAATCAGAAATCCAAAAACAATCTCTACACATCAAAACAAATCTCATTCAAACACCAACATAACACACCCAAAAAACACATCATAAACCGAATCGAATACGATACAAATAATCCCATACCTAACATAGAACACTACAACCTAAAGATAACAATCAACAACCCCAAAAAAAAAAACAAAAACACCACAACCATTCCGAGGGAAAACAACAAACACCAAACCCCCGAACCATATCCACAGAGTAAAATAAACCAACAACACCCATCAAAAACCAACGCCCAAAACCGACAAAGTCCAACTCAAACTCATACCATAAAATCAGACCCTTAAGCAAAATCCCCACACAAACATAAAACGCAATAAATTTTAATAACCAAAATCACCATACGACACCACGCACCGACCCTACACAACACCACTCCCACTATTCCAATCCAATCCAAATTACTCAAACCGAAAATAAATCAACGTTAACAACTCTAATACTCCCTAACAATCAATCCATCCTTCATATAACCTTCCAACTACCCTAAAACCTCTCAAAAACCTATACCGATCTACTAAGTAACTACCCACGAAGCCCCCAAAACACTTAAAAACCAAGAACCATTCCCCCTAAAACATCCTCAACTACAAACCATACAACCAACACCCTAACACCAACTAATACAGTCTCCTAAAATCACACCACGACCCTAAAAAACTAAAACGGATAAAATAACACCTCAACCCACAAATAAAAAAAATCAAGCAACCATCCCCAAGATTAAGTATCTCCACTATTGATACATAAATGACGAAACACAAAATTCTAAAAGATCAAGCCCAAAACACGCTATTATCAACAACCCGAACACGAAAGATTCAACTACCGCCACCACCAAAAAACACACCACAACACCAAACACAGAACGAACATCTTCCAAATAAAACTTCCTCCGTCACTGCATACTACCCCAATTCCTCTACTTACAACAAACCCCACCCAACAACAGTAACCATGAATACTAAACTATACATACGAGATCATAACTCTACATCACAAAATCAATATAACCACGCTACCCAGTAGTAAACCCTAACATAACCCCCCAGCAACACCAACTCTCTCCAATCCCACTCTCAAACAACCAAACAACAGCAATACCCAACAAGCACCTCCACAACAAAAAAACCTCACAAACCACTAAGATTCACCCTTCAACCACAAATCCACGAACACCAAACTACTACTTAAGAAAACAACACACTCACAAATCAGAAAAAAAATTAAATCCCCAAACCTCCACGAATACAAGCCCCACACTACCCCAACGAAGCTAAATCAACCAACTTAAGCACATTTCTCCAACCACAAAACATAATAACCCCAATCATTCCAACCCACACACAACAACGGAACAAACAAAAAAAAAACAGACCACCCAACCCACAACAAAACCCCCCACCACCAAAAGCCTACCTGCCAAAACCAGATATTAAGAACAAGACAAGGAAAACAAAATCATATAACCGCGACACCCTACACACACATCCACGCGCAAATACCACACAAAAACAAACACCCAACACCAAACAATCCAACATCACGAACCAAACACACATCAAACACAGACTACACTCAACAAACACCTCAAATCAAAAACGATCCAATCCCACTCAAGAAGCCGAAAATTAAAAAAAAACAAAACACACGACACCGAAATGCACCCCCTCCCATACCCCACACCCATCACACTATCAACACAACACAGAATAATACAATAAATCCCCCACACCACTTTAAAGACCATGCCTCACCCTCTCTAATCACAAGCCAAGCCCCCCACTCAATCACACCTCTCACAGATGCCCCACAACAAAAATAAACAACAACACAAACCCCATAACGTAGCTCCATCTCCAGCAAGACAAACATAATCCCTACACTGTCACACCTAACACAACAAAAAAAAAACACCTTCATCGAACACCACCACACTCAAACCATTATAACAACATACACACCAGTACACGCCCAAACACAACAGCGACCACCAACCACACTCAATCATAATAAAAAATCCACGAAGACACACCCCAAAAAACGTATCAACATTAAAGCCCCACAGACCAAAACCACAAAATACGGAAATCCAACAAAATACGACCAATTCCTAGTACGATCACCACAATCAAACCAAACACTCACTAAAACACAACACACACATCATACTTCGGTATCACCAATCCCACAAAAAAGCAACAATCAAGCTCACACCCTCACACCCCCAAAAACCTCAATTAATACAACATAAAACATAACACATAGAACCAAAACAAATCACACCAATCCGGAAAACACACACCCCACCCCTTAAACCACTGCAAAATCCAACCCAACCCCACCACAATCAACCTTACCACGCAAACCAAGACACATTCAAACAACCAACATACAGACAAACACGAAGAATCACCTCACACAATACAAAACCGAACCAACCCAATCTAACCGATCCCAACCAAACAACACTACACCACAATACAAGGAAAATAACAACTCGCCGTAGAACCCAAAACACGTCCCCAACAACAATCACAGCAAACCACCACCACCATCTTCAAAACATCAAACAATCAACTATGATAACAACTATAAAATTATCACACTAAACCATCCCACAAATCTCGTAACCACGCAACAACAATAACACCATAATCTGACTACAAAACCCTAGCAGACAACCAACATCTTTACAAGCAATCAACCCAATCACAACCTCAAACTTTTTCAATCTAAACAAATCATCGTCCCATACCTACAGAAACTCCAAACAACGCACAAACCAATCTACATCACTCACTAAAACAATAACCCATAAATCAGACAAATCCCATAACCCCCCCTACCATGAACCTAACCCAAAGATCGATATCCAAGACATTCTACTCAAAACGAACACGACAACCATCCACCAGCCATTCATCCGACCAACTCATCAGAACTAAGCGACGAATCCCACACAAACCTCTGATGTCATGAGCACAAATTAGAATACTAATACAAAAAGTGAAATAATCTTACAAAAATCATGCCTGGAACGTTACAGACCCACATATGACAAACCTCATAACCCGGAACCGCGACACACAAACATCATCCCATAGACTGCAAAACTTCATGAAATAATAACCTCGAAGCCACAAACAACGAAAAGAATCACAACCACCCACCACATCCAACCCGAACAACCATATCAATCAGAAAACATAAAATTAAATAATACACGAACTACCATGCACCCAACAACGGAATAAAACACTCATCACACACCCCATAACAACAAAAAAATCACACCAAAGTCAAAACGCACATAATAAAATCAAACACTAATCATAAACACTATCAAAACCAGGTAACCGCGATAAGCCATAACACGACAACAAAACAACAATAAAAGCCCTATAGTCTCACGTCAAACCATAAAACAACCACACTACCATAATCACTTAGCTGAAATATCACCAAGAAGACTCAAACATAACAATATACTGATTCCACGAAAACCCTCAAAAAATATGACACATATAAACAATTCACACACAAACATCACAAGTTAGCAACATGCCATCATCAAATCCCATCCCCTACACAACATACCAAACAAATACATACGGAGACTTACCATACAAAGAACTCGAGTTAATCTATCACACTAGAAATTAACACACAAACAAACGAACCTACAAATCATAACTCAAAACACCACTTAACTGACGATCCCCACCCCAAATCGCTCGATTACGACGAAAGACAAATAAGAAGTATTTATAAAACATTCAATCCTCTCCAGAAATCTGGATACACCACACTCTAACACTAAACATCCACCTATACGAGTCAAACCTCCAATTACCTACAACGACAACCCATAATGCGAAACAACACGATATGCCTAAGTACAACCAATCGGAATCAATCCTTAAAAGTACCCTTAAGAAAGAATAAAAAAGACACCGCAGAACACAAAACCACCTTACCATACTCCACCCACTCCGACACAACATAAATTGAAAACATACCTAAACAACATAAAACTGCCAGACTGATCAAACAAGACCAACCACTATAATCAAACATCAAAAAAAAAAATAACAAAATCAAGTGTAAACATACCCACTAACACCCTTACCATATACACTTCCAACAAAACCATCGCAAGAAAAACTAAGAACCATACCCACCCGAAACGCACAAACCATACATCGTAAACCCTCCAAGCACATCTAACTCAACCGTACCAACAAAATCAAAACACACAACACGTAAAATCCACCCACACACACCAGCATACCTAAAGTATAACTACTAACATAAAACAAACCAACCACTAAACCTGAAAATTCACCCTCTGTTAACTACTGCACGAACACATCACCATCTCCGCAACAGCATACACATAAACCCCACATCCATCACCCTTCAACACTAAAATCCCCAAACAAACAAACAAATATCACACAAAACATACACAACCCAATAAAACATGAAAAAAAGTAAAAGACTTTCCAAGTATATCTTAACAATCTCACCCCCAATCCCACTCCCCATCCCACCCACAGCCCACCCCCTCAGCCACATCAGACCGAACCCCTCCTCCACCCAACCCTGACACCCCTCCCATCATCCCCCCCTGGTCCCCACACACACTGCACCCCAAATGTCCTGTACGTGATCCCCCATTAAGATAAAGCCGACCGCACGTACTAAACACCCTATATATATAAACAACCCCCTCCCACCAACAGACGGGGTAGTAAAGTGCTGTGACAGTCACAAGCAGTGTCAAGAGACGCCTCACGAAGGCTGACAGGTGAACCCAGCAGGTCAACCATGCATTACTATTGCAATTTATAGTGTTCACACCTTCCTAAAGGCAACATTGATGTTCGTACACGAACCTGTATTCTTAAAGTCAAATATCTTAATTTCTATTGACCAAATCGAGTCCAAACCCATTTATTTCATCATAAAACATCCCAAGTAACCAAAAAATACTAATATGAGCACTAAACAAACATATTTTCATGATTTAGAGGGTTAAATAAACTCCTAACAATGTATAAAAATACACTCATCCAGGCATAAGAACATATACCTTAATAAGCATATGCGACTCTAAAACGATCGAGAATATTATCTAAAGCTTTAAAAACATAAGGAACATATACAAAAGTACACCTTAAATTCCCCTTATTGTGCCGTCACCCAAAAAAACACACTTTATAGATACTTATACTAAACACAAATTTATCCATCCCTAACGATAGCCACATGCCAAAACACAACACCACACAGACAATTTATTTATTAGAGAACACGGAAACAAACATCTACATCATTAGGACTGCTATAAAACCTAAAGCAACCAACATTAATCACCCGTAATTATAACTTAACATGGGCGCCATATTTCTGCAACAATGATTTGCAGATCTTTACTTTTGTATCATTTTCCTAGATGTTGGTGTTTTTCTATATGAAATCGTGTAATTCACACATTAACCATTAGTCTGCTTAGTCTGGACTTTAAACACCAAGCAATATATAACGATATAAGTAAACGATATGCAGAATGTTAAGAAAAATGATACGTGATACCTCTCTTCGAGTCCTCAGTAATAACAAATCTCACAGTAGTGGCAGACTATATATTATCTCCTAGCTGTTGTTACCGAGGTTTCATTTCATCGGTAGCTCTAACTATGATCCCTGCATGCGTTTGGTCTTCATATTCAGTGGCACTAAAAATGGGTAGATTCTTTTTTCTCTACCTGGAGTTATACTAAAAATAAGCCAATATGACCCATTAGCCCATAACACATGAAAAACATTATATTTTGCTAAAAAACCGCACCACGAAAAATAATATACAAATAGAAGATCAGTCACTTTGAGTTCGTCATATGTTGTTTAGTACTGATGAAACAATTAAAAACCGGACCCATTGAATCATGAGAAAACTTCACTGTACAAAATAAAAATGATAGGAAAACAATTGTTTTTCGCATATATACACTTATGCATAGAAACAAAAATGGCTGCAATCATCACTACCACCACCGGTGCTTTCATCGTCATCCCCGTTGCTCTCATAAGCTGATAAAAAGAGCGTATGAGCTTCCCCCAAATCAAATAAGCTCATAAGCCGGGAAAATAATAACACAATAACATGTCATGCGTTTTCCAAACAACCTTTATAAATGGGTCGAAAACCACAGTCTCCTAACAAACTCTAAGGCCAAAAATTCTTAGGTGTCACATTAAGGTCACGAAAAGTAAACATACGTGTTGCAATATTCGCCGCTTGTCATTCTTTTGTAACCATTTTCTCCTTCTTAGGGTTCAAACTAACCCGCGATTTCGATCTCCCTGTACAAAAGTTCAATTTTTCGCATATAAAACATCTGGTCCATAAAAAACAACAAAAAATGTCATCTACCAAAATCTTAGAACACATTATATCAAAATCTTGACCCCATTTCACTAAATCAATTAGCTAATGAGCTAAACAAATCAGAGTGACCTATTTCACTAAATCAATAAACTAATTAGCTAAACAAATCTTAGAACACATCAGGCTAAACAAATCTTAGAACACATCAGGCTAAACAAATCTTAGAACACATCAGTTGTAGCAACACCATGCTAAA
>BQNB010161428.1:0-14682 GCA_026074375.1 Tanacetum coccineum
AGTTAATTTTATTATCGTTAAGAGGACTTACCGCGGGTTCATAGGAGAGCGTTACTTTAATTGTTAACGCGTCATTAAAGACTATAGCTAGAAATTCAGTTTCAACAGGTCTAAGGCCGTGAACGTCTTCATCATACGCGATCTTACCATACTTAGCAATCTCCCAGTTATACACCTTACCACGCCTACGAGCTTTTTCTTCCTCAAGCCTTATATACTCTTCTATAGTTATGTTGGGGTCGTCCATTTTAACCTGTAATAAATTTGTTAGGAAATAAAACGGTCAAATAGACAAATATGTCGTATTCAGTAAACGAAATACGCCGTATTAATGATTGAGTCGAATACGCTGTATTGGTCTGAAAAAATTTATACGCCGTATCCAAGAAGTTAAATACATTGTATTGAGTATTCGACTCAAAAAGTTACAGTAGACTGTAATAATGCAGAAAACACACAAACACGCAATATGCAAAATATACAATGCAGAAATTTAAACACACAAATATGCAAGCTAATCTAAACTAAACTAAAACACTAATAAATAAGAATTAAACAACTTCACTCCCCGGCAACAGCGCCAAAAACTTGATGTGCTGTCGTGTAGGTTGAATTATTGATTACCAAGTTTTAAATTTATATTTAGCCGAATTATCCTAAAACAACACTTTAACGGGCAGTGTACCCGGTCAAGATGGAGTTTCGTGGTAAGTAGGGTGTCGAACACTAAGAGCGAGGTCATTAACCTTATATTCTATCAGTATTTTAATTAATTTCTATTTAAGTTAATTCAAAACTACTGTTAAAACCTATTCCTATAAACGCTTCTAACGGATATGGGGGGTTTTAGCCTGAGAGACTGACACAGGTCTTTTTGGTGACCATAATTCCTATTCAACACACAATAAAACATGCAATAAAATAATCAGAAGATCAAAGATCGTGCAAGCCAAAAAATACTAAAAACTGTAATAAGCCATATTAAAAATCCTATAAAAATTGTTGGTTTGTTTATTTAGGGCAATGATTTCTTATCTCTAAGCTACATATCATTCTTACGACTTAGGCGGGACATCAATCCTAAGACCTAAACATGTGTGAATCCTGTCATACTTAACGGCATCCGAATAAAGCACCATTAAGTTTAATTATAAATCTATCTAGGGATATAGCAATGTAATCTTGAAAATAACCCTAGCCATCGGACTTACCCACTTATTTGTTTGAACGGTATTTTATATACAGATATCCACTATTAAATCTATATCAATTAATCAAGACATACTTGATGAAACAATAGGGTCACCAGCCGTCCAACAAGCTCTACTTTAAAGACAAAGCCAGAACTTACTTGTGATTCCTATTGGTCCAGTAATAAAAAACACGATATGGAGAGCTAATCCCATGTATTTAGGCTCGCTTTGTAGGCGAAACTAGACCCAGTTGAATGACAGGTCGCATATTCAAACATGTAGACAAGTATCATGTGATAAACATAATTAAACTTTCAACGATAAATTAAGAAAATCGATTTTAAAATAAACCAAACATTAAATCTTTATTAAGATGGCTAATACCCGAGGGTATTAGCCCATAACCATTGTAATTATATAAGCGTGATCAATTAACCAAGGTAAACTAAACGTTTTACTGAACGATACCAAAAATTAAATGATTATAAGATTAAGGAAATTACACGATGTCTTCTATGAAATCGTGATCAATGCTTGACCTTTATTGCTATTCTTCTCTTTAGAAAATCGTCTTTTATGTGTATGGTATAAAGAATATGATTTTGCACACTGAAAACTCGTTTTTGAGTTTTTTATTTATAACCTCTGAAAAATGATGGATACGCCGTATTGGGCTTGGCCAATACAGCGTATTGGGGTGTATCCCTTGGAGTGTGTGCAAAGTTTACAATGAATACAGTATATATTTCCAAAATATAATATCTTCGTATCTCTAAATAGTTATCTTCATGGATACGACATATTGCAGAAGGTGGACACGTCGTATTGGGAATGGTGAATATGCGTTTTCTTGTGAAGACTTGGCGCTGATATGTCGTATCTCTTTTCCTAGATACGGCGTATTGGTCAGAAATGAGTAATCTTCAAATGTCTTCGTTTTAGCTCCAAAATATGCGCCTTTTAGCATGTCTTCACAAATCACTCCTCAATTACTGCAAATAACACTTTTAAACAATTAAGTACACATTCTTGCAATAATTATACAAAAGTGGTTAGTTTATTCGGATAAATGATGGTATGAATGTGACGTTATTTGATGTCATCAGTAGGCGTGTTTTTTCCCTATTTTCACCATCAAGGTCAAAGTGAGTCCATAAGTTTTAAGAAATAATTGAGGTGTTGGTTTGGATCCTCGACCAAAGTCTGTAGAATGAGCATGAACCCGTTTTGCACAACCGGATGTGTCTCGGTCGAAAGGTACCACATTGTTCCTAAACGAGAGCTTAATGATATTCCTGTTAGCCTTCATGGCTAGGTTTTGAAGAATGCTACATAGTACAGGATAAGGA
Organism: Tanacetum coccineum; assembly: GCA_026074375.1. Classification (NCBI taxonomy): domain Eukaryota; kingdom Viridiplantae; phylum Streptophyta; class Magnoliopsida; order Asterales; family Asteraceae; genus Tanacetum; species Tanacetum coccineum. Next base: position 2,543 of record BQNB010161428.1, read on the forward strand.
TTCGCGTCTCCCATGTGGTTTACCAGAGACAGAGATACGAAACAAATAACACGAAGAAAAGGATAGACTATACGAGAAAGCTAATGTACGGAAATACAAATTCTCACTTGATAGGAATCAAGCGAGTAGAACTAAGTAAAACAATGATCGAAACCTAAACTATTCCCTATGCAGCGGGCGCCAAAAAACATGGTGTGTGGGGTCTCGTAAAGACTTTAACAGGAATTTACATCCCCTAAGTAGTAACCTAATAGTTGCAGTGTAGTATTATGTGGAAATAGAAGGGGTTGATAGTTTACAGTTCGTTTAGTTGTTTTAAACTTAGCCTTCAAAAATACTATATAATTCAAGTAGTAATGTTTATCCAATCAACAATATGAATCAAGCAAGTAAATATCTAACTAATAGAAAATAGAACAATCACAACAATATTAAAGGATGTGAGAAGGAACAATCCAACAAGACACTAAGATTTATAGTGGTTCGCTACGGAAGCTCTTCTTCGCCCTACTCCAACTCCTCGAGTACTCCTACTCGAGATTTCACTATGTCCAACAAGCCTCCTTCAGGCGGAGAAAACCGTGGACACTTCGCTACGATTATTTTTTGACACTAAGCGAAAAGTCGAGTCCTAATCCTAGCAAGAACCAATCTACCACTTCATAATCAAGTACACGATCACTAGAACTACACTATCGGATACTTAAGAATCTGAATCACACAAATACACCAAGATAATTACCATAGACATCACTTTGAACTTAGAAGAAAGGAGAAAGAGATCACTACTCAACACTTTTGTTCGTAACGAATAACGAGTGTTTCATCCTTGCACTTAAATGAGAGGAAAAGAAGAGAAGAAGAGATTAGATCACTTAAAGCGCGAGATCAAAATGTTAGTGATCAAGATTTTTAGGTGAGAGAAAAGAAGGTTTTAAAGAGAGAGACAATTGTGAAGAAAATTCCCTGCAAAGAGATCTGATTTTCCTGACAAAGGAGGGAAGCATTATTATAGGCACAGGAAAATTCCAACAGTCACTGGCGGTGGACCCCGACGGTCCAAGAAATATACAGGGGCCGCCAGGCCTATCAGGGTGGCCCCCCAGTAACCCCGAAGTGCTCCCCGCTCACCTTATTGTCTTTTTTTGTGGGGAATGTTGTATCTGGTATAAAAGCTTTCGTTTTGGAGGAAAAATTTGAATTTTAAATTTTAAGTTTTTAAACCACACTTTTTCTTTTAATACAAACTATTTTGTATAGATTAATTTTAGTGAATTTCTTTTGTAGAAAATTAATGAAAAGAAAAAAATTTTTCCGTTTTGATCACTAATCATGCTTAATGATTTGTTTGTTCATACCTTAAGTGATTACTAATCTTAGAAATGGAATTTTACGATTATTAATTTGTAAACGTTTAATTTTATCGTAAACGTTTTTACATTTTGTTATTATCAAAACGTTGAGATGTCGAAAAATATAAATAACGTTTTTAGACATTATTTGTATTAACAATCTCCCCTTTTTTGATGATGACAAAATATAAACTCATTTTGTATAAAATTAAAAGTTACAAAATTATTAAAGAGTTTTGTTCAATTTCTCCCCCTTTTTGCCGAATTTAAAAAGGATGATCATATGCTATATTTAGAAATGACCAACGACAACGACTTATGCTTTTTAGAAAAATTCATAAACCTTCGTTTTAACATTAAGAAGCTCCACGAATATTTTCAAAGACTTACGGCACCTAATAAACCTTTCGAAACATTTTTAAACGTCCATTTACCCTCGTTTAAAACTCGGACCAGCAACTATATTTTTATAAATCACCCATGGACTTGACCATAACACCGCCATATTTTCCAAACTATCCAAAATTCTTTTATGCCAAAACTAATCAATCAAATCCATTATAATACTAGCCTAACCTCATCGCTATCTTTGTTGCAACTCACGAATCTCACAACCTCTCAACAAGAACAACTTATCTATCCGAAATCATCAAAATATTCATTAAATTAATTATTCATTTTAATAATTTGAAAATCATAGCACAAACATATGGAGTCGCAAATTAAAAGTATAATGATACATAACAACAATAACTATAACAAACGGTGATAGGATGCAAAGAGTGAGGACATTTCAAAAAATAATATCCCTAGAATAAAGGTCAACAAATGGGAGGAGCTCGCGGGAGAGCTATGCGATAGGCGGCGGAATATTACACGCAGTCGTTAGTTCTAGGATAAATCAAATTCATTAGCTCAAGAGTGCACAAGTCGGTTAGCTCCATAAACAGTTCATGATCGTAAGGATTTCTAACGGCAAAAGTAATAACTTAAGAATGAGATGAGGCCGTTCAAGTGAGGCCTTAAGATTCTGTTGAGTGGTAAGACGAGATTGTGTTTCTAGATCTTTTTAATGGATTCCAGTAATTGTCGGGTTCGAGTTCATACTCGTGTCATATTGGATACCATTAAGCCCACTCATTTATAATTTATTATTTGCATAAAGAAGCGTCTCAATTTATATAAATAATGAATTGATAAACTTATGGTTCAGTGATTTAAAATTTATTTATTTAAATGAAGAGGCGTCCCAATCCCTTCAAATAAATAGATTATAAATCAACCTACTTATTAATTTCTGATACAATACGCGTACTCACAAAATCTTCAAGGTGGTGGATGACTTGACGATGCCGGTGCTCTAAAGAGTATGGGATGAGTGTTTAAAACCCGTCTTCAGAGACGGGGAGAAAACAATCAGGCGAGATCGACATAGAGTTCAAAATAGTTGATGAGTACACGGTTATAGTAAGTAAGATAAAGATCTTTATGAACAAGTTTACATAGCAATTATCATATTAAACCTCCTGTTACAAGTCCCGCCCATACAAGACTTGTAATACTTAGATTCACACATAATTCCATGTAAACCAAAACTGTGACAGGTTTTCTGTAAAACGATATTAAATAAGGTTATGAAAAATAAGTTCGAGACCTATGCATCGCTCACAATGTCTTAGGCAAATTTTAGAGACCATTGTGTCATCCACAATGTCTTAAAAAAGTTTAATATTTATATATACAACTTCCATATAAGTAAATAGGGGAATATACGTAAGGCGAACGTAAACCACGAAGAAAAACTACCCGCAAAGAAAAGATAACCACAAGGAAAAGATAACCGCAGAGAAAAGATAATCTCAGAGAAAAGATAACCACAGAGAAAAGACAAGCGTAAGCTCATAGGAAAAACACGTATAAGGCACACATAAAAGCACGTAAGGATCACATACTGGTTATAGACCAGACCTTGGTATTCTACCTAGATATTCTACCTGGTTCTCTATAACTTTGGCTCTGATACCAATCTGTCACACCCCCAGACGGGGCCTGGACGGTATACGTGTCTAAGGGTGTGGCGTCATAATATACATCACACAAAGCACAAGAGAACGACTACTAAGGGACGTTTTAAAAATCATAACTCGTTGCATTGTTTAAAAATAGATAAGTTTTACAAGATTCAAAAGAAATTAAACATTTGCGGAAGCGTAAGTAAAATGTAGCAGAAACATAATTTGGTTTTCAAAAGACAACAAGTATGAATGAGAAATAAAGTCTTGGTAAATGGTATCATATTGCACGTAGACTCCACATAGCACGTCAAGAAGTCCAAAGCTAATCACATGAGAAAAAACATGCTAAAAACGGTCAACATAAAGTTGGTGAATTCATAGGTTTAAATAAAAACATTTATGAGGATAAAAAACGTTTAGCGAATATTGCTTCACTCACAGTATTTGAAAAACTTGGGGAACTTGATTGGTTAACGAATTGACATAACGAATGGGGGAAGGAGTGCTTGCACGCGAGGTCCCTTCGCCATTTCCATCATCATCATCATCATTAAGATGAGAAGAGGATGGTTGGTCAAAGGCGGAAGAAGAAGAAGAAGTGGAGTGACGACCTCTTCTCGTGCCACGATCCTTTCTAGGCTTTCGCTCTTGTTGAGCGGCAAGAGGATTCATGACACGATCGTACAAGACATAAGACTCATTGTACAATTTACGATTTTCATTCATGATACCTTTAAACAAACGGGTCAATAACATACCATAGGGTAGGATCAACCGCTTTTGTTTAGTGACCCACTCTATTCGTTTTGCCATGAAATAGGCAAAGTTGAACTTTTCGGAGTGCATGACACAATAAAGCATGTAACAAAGACACGCGGGAACATGATCCTGATTACCCCCCAGAAAAAAAACATTTTCCCGAATAATCTCTTCCAAAGGCTTCAGGGTTGGCTCAATTTTACGAGTTAGAACTTGATATTCAAGAACATCAATTTCTTCCACACCTAATTCTTACATGGTTGGTTATTTGAAAACTTTCTTCCTTTTAGTTGCACTCGAAATATCAAATGAAATACAATGTTTTCAAGTGTAAAAAGTCTGTTTGCAAGTTCATTAATAAACTTCTTTTTCACCATTATCATTCATTTTATAATGAAACTCAGCCTTTAGCAAAGGACTTTTACTTGATCTAAGTTCAGCATCCTGGTTCAAATCTCTCATCCACAAAAGACTCATATTTGTTGAATCCGAGTGGTATTGCTATCAACCTTTTCCAAAAGATATGTGTCATAACTTGGTTCAGATTGATCAGTATGTTGTTGTTCATTAGCAAAGGACATATTTGAGCAGATCAGAATGTACCTCAGCAGATGGCACATGGAGTCATTTACTGGTCAATAACTTGCACCACAACATGTTGATATAAGTCCCCCTGAGCTGCTTCTTGTAATATGCTCATCTGACATTGTCCGACTGCTTTTCTGTAACAACTAAACTACATCATGCTTTACTCGAAAACACCTTACTCCTCTTTTGAATTGCATCCGTCTTTCCCTTCATCCCATTCTATCATACTGTCTTTTATGATGTGTTCTTCCAGCAACAGACTTCTTGACATTACCTCATGGAGTTAGGAGTGTGTTTTCTCTAAAACTTTTAACTTGAATTAGTGTATTCAGCAAAAAGCTTTTCTGTCATTTCACTGTCATAATCCAAGAAGTACTGCCAATCGATGAACTTTTGAAACTGATTGTTGAGCACCAAAAATGCAGCCATGGATTTATCTTCTTGTAATTTATCTTTGTCAAGCTGATATTTTAATTGATCTACGTAAAGGAACATCGTACTTGTGAAAGTCTCATTAGCTTGACCAAAGAGTCTCATGAATGCACGTTCGGATACTCTCCTGGATTTTGATTCATCGTATGAAAGAACCTGTAGAAATGAATGAAGTAGCTAAAAAGATGTCATGCACCTTTCCTTTGCATTGACTTGCATTTGTTGCAACTAATGCAACTCTCTCTTTTGTGAATTCGAATTCAAAGATTCCATTATAATTCAATGTGTGAAATGAAATTAAGGATCTTAAGTAGATTAAGTGATTGTTGTTGTGGTATGAGAATTGAATTATACTTCATGGGATTTTACAAGTCTATGATTTAAATCGAGAAAAGAATAATCTTTTACGGGATTTTACTAAATTAAGAAGAAACCGTGAAATGATAATTGTTGTAGAAATCGTTGTTGTAACTGAATTATTGAGAAACACTTAATTAACGATTTGGTTGACTAAACAAGGACAATGGTGAAAAACTTTGAGCTTGGAATGATTAGCAGTTGATTAAAACACAAACAAGGACTAACGGTGCAATTGAAATCCAAGTTAAATGCTTAACGGTTGTTAATTGAAGTTGTAAGGACTAATGGTGTTAAATAGTGTAGATTATAAATGACATATAATATCAGGGATTAAAACAGATCTGGAGGTTGGGTATAATGAAATAAATGAATAGCCATTTTATTAGAGTTAAAAGGTTAAAGAGATAGGAAGAGTGTGTGTGTGGTAGAGAGAAAACACACACACTTACACTTTTACAAAAGTGAGCTTCACCCCTCCATGGAAGTATGGAGGGGGTATTTATAGTCCTGGTGACACACAACTATCGTAGCTTGCAATTATTAGTCTCTATGTGTCACGCTATAAATAAACTAAGTAGTTCCATGTTTTCCATCATAATTTTGAAAGGCTTAAACAATCTTCCCCCAATATGTGGACACATACGGAATTACTTACAATGTTCCTAACAAGTACAAATACAATTAAGTAAAGTCTTCCAAAGCTGAATTTGTCTTTTGAGTTCTCTTGGTCTTGAAACTTGTATTCCAGCTTGGATCTTCATTGTCTTTACTTGTTCTGGAACGCATTGTAGTATGCAATGAGTTTGGATAACTTTCCCCTCAAGTCATGCAGCATGTCTTGCAAAAGCTTTCTGTCATAGACATCATTTTTATGGCGAAGTTTCTGAATCAGCTGTCCCCCCAAACCAACATCCCTACTTAAGCATATTCGAAACTTTGAAGTAGCTTAAACAATTTATCTTCTACTTGTTATTGACGTGCAACGTGTAGCAAAATATATAGAAGTCAAACCACACCAAATACTCTTGCCTTCTTGCGATAGGGCTTGTGAATATTCAGTTCGGGATGCAATGGCAAGAAATCACAACAATTCTTCTCACGTATGCAGAATACTTCATAAACCATATTTGGTAAAGTAGTATACACTACTTTCCCTGAAAGTTGACATGGGTAACATCAAAGTCTACTAGTCCCCGGATGTAACACATTTTCCCCCATTGATGGTTGCGAACCTCTCGGGAAGCATCAATGTCGAGTACGTCTATAACTTCTAGAATTCTTGTCTTAAGTACAAATCATGAAGTCCCAAATGAAGCATTACCCGCTTGTCTTTCAAACCGTAGATGGAGAAGTGAGCAAGAATCAAGAAAACTTAGTATAATCAAGTCTTGTTATATAAATGTCGTCGTAGAACTTTGAGAATTTAGCTTAACTGTGAAGACCATTGTCTAGAATCCCTAATCCCGTGAGAATTCTGATTACATCACAACCTTTGAATTCTCTGGCTAACTTTTACCAACCTCGAATTCTGTCGGCTATTGTTGTGACCACTTGGTGAAGTAAAACCGATATACCAAACTTGAAAATGAAGTAAAATCCCTCAAATTTGTTACTTAAGCTTGCATTGTTGTTGATTGAAATCGGTCATAGATAAAACTAAAAGTACTCTATACCCCACCCAGAAAAGTAAATAAGTCAACCCTCTATGAAAAAATTAATCCACATCGGTCTAATGCGTGTGACACTGAGTACAACAATGTAACTCCTTTAAGTGATAGTTATCCAGGTCTGCAACCAACCACCCCTGACTGCTGGTAACTAGATAATTCAAGTCTTAATCATAAGCTTATACGATAAGCAAGTCATCAAGATAGAAATAAAAGAAGTCTCGATGATGAAATAAGTAGACGCCTTCGTGAAACTCACTTCAATGTCAAATAAGGGATACCAAATCAACTTCGTGAACACTTGTCATCGTAATTCGAATCTCTAGCCGTTTGTCATTTATTGAATCTTTTCAGGATCGTTTTAGCGTTATGTATCATATTTGTTGTTTGTTTGTTGTTGTTCAATTGTCGTTAAACTAGGACGAATGTTATTTTGAATGTCGTTAACGGATTCACATTTGTCTAATTCAACTTGCCGTGATAGCATTTTAGTCCCGGTTCAATCCAAAAATTGTATCCATGTAACCAATTTATACAAAAATTCGAGTATAAAATTGGTTAAATTTTCGGATTATAAATCAATTCCAGTCCAACCCAATTATTAAACTACAGCCCAACAAATTTAATGATATACCAGCCCAACTCAATACTCGGCCTAGTATATGATCCATGTAGTTAATCCCGACCCACTATCATTCAAAGGATGAGACTAGCCTATCTCAACAACCAAACCGGCCCATCATTTGATATAACCCAGGTCCATTACAATAATCTTGGCCCATTGTTTTTGGTAAGAACCCGGTTCCACTATAACTTGACAAAATTAGGGATAAAAGTTAGATAAAAATCTAACATCACTTCTAACCCTAAAATTTCTCAAACAGTTAACCTAATCCCACTCCTCCAAATCCCACGCCCCTCTTTTTTTGTCAAACCAAATCAACCTCATCTCTTCTAAAGAAAATGAAACACATCAACCTTTTTCCCAGATCATAACGCAGCAACAAGTGATTAGTGCATAACCTTATCCTCATCATTGTTGAGTGCATAACCTCGAATCACTAACCCACGAAGAACTTCAAGAAATGATTAATGCTTCAAGATCATTCATGTGGTTTCAGGTAGGTATTTGTTTTAATGTTCGAGTCTTGTTGGTGTGGTGATGGAGTTTGCGGGATAAAGATTGTGATTGAATTATGACGAAGGGAATAGGTAGATCGAGTCGGATTTGATTTGTTTGAGACGAAGTGTTTGAGGCTGTGATGTAATTGTTGTTGTTGTAATTGAATGATATGGATTTGAGTCAAATCTATTCTTTGTTCATTGCTGTTTGGTTTGTTCGACTCGTTAGAGTTTGACCGGGTCAACTCGATAAATACCGAGTTGACTCGGTTTGTGTTGAGGTTTTTAACAAAACGCAACCAAGAATCAATTTGGCCAGCGTTTTGTTTAGATTTGGAATATTTATATGTCTTCATTGTACCTGTACACCAAATCGCAATGGCCAAAACGCAATCTAACGAGACAAAACGCAGTCATTGAGAACCAAAACGCAACCTGCAATTTTTGTACTTTTGTACCTTTTTTCCTTAAAAACCGGATCTGGTTTTTTCCTCTTACATCAAAACGCAACCAAGAAACCAGAATAAGAATAAGCTTGAAAATAGTCTTTTAGGCACAAAACATAGCTGGTTTGAACTCAGATTGATGACAGAACTTATAACAACAATATACAACCTGTTCTTGACTTTTTCACAAGAAAAAAATATATATACTAGACATGAACAGTAACGGACATGAACAGTGTATGAACAGTACCCGGAACCGGAACAGTACATGAACAGTAACAATGACAACAAACAAATGATACAATACACCCTTGCAGCTCTCTTGAGGTTGGGTATAATGAAAAAGATGTAAAGCCATATTATTAGAGAATAAATGTGAAGGAGATGGGAAGATGTGTGTGTGGTAGAGAGAAAACACACACACACTTTTACAAATGTGAGCTTCACCCCTCCATGGAAGTATGGAGGGGGTATTTATAGTCCTAGTGACACACAACTATCGTAGCTTGTCATTATTAGTCTCTATGTGTCACGCTATAAATAAACTAATGTAATTCCGTGTTTGTCATCATATTTTAAGGCTAACAAATAGTTTACAACTAAGGTAAGATAAGAAATTTAAAAAACAAAAGAAACTATAAATGAAAATACTTCAAAAAATAAAGGTTAATATTTAAAAAGTTTGAAAGTAAAAGGTTCTAATTAATCTTGCTTTAAAGCAAAGGGTTAATAGTAAACTAATTAAAACCTAAAGGTTAAAAGTGAAATATGTTTAGAAGTCAAGGGGCTGAATTTGTAAATTTCTAATTATCTTTATAAAAGAAATATTTCACCCCAAAGAAAAAGGTTGTCTTCTTCGTTGAAAAAATATAAAAATGGTAACGAATATGTTTCCCTTCTCGCGGACACGTATGATTATCGTCGGCGAAAACCAAATATACCACGATGATCGTTGAAAGACCTCGAGCGTGATGATATAGGTTAGAATACTCGCGAACAACCGATAGACGAACCTGAAAAACCCGAAACAACTCGAACTGAACTCGGTTAAGTTTTAATCTTGTATTAGTCTTGTACTTAATGCTTATTTTGAAGATTTAATTAATATTGGAGAGTTTCGTTTTATATGGTTTAACAACTCGCTAGAAGTCTCGAGATCAACTCGCTAACAAGTTTCAAACTGGACAGAGTTTCGTTACCAAGTCGCTATATTATAAAAGTCTTCGAAAAACCTGTTCAACTTGCTAGCATAAGTCGCTACTCAAGCCAACTCGCTACACCCTGTTAATCACCAACTCGCTATTCGAGTGTCACTTTCAAAAGTACAATATGCCACTTCGTCCTTTTGTAGCTATAAGTTATGCGATCTAGTTCCTATGTCTTGTCCTTGTGTTTCAAACCGTGGACCACACAAGTAATAAGCATGGCCAAAAAATAAGCTTCGAGATAAGCTCGTTTTTAAAAAAAAAACTTTGAAAATAATCAAGTTTACCCAATAAGCTGCTAACGAAAATAAGCTAAAAAGAGGGTTACACGATGAACCGAATCTAAACACTCCCTTAACATGTACGCCAAGACAAATAAGCTCAAATAACGCAGATAATAAGCAGTTTTTACTCTAAGATAAGCTATTATAATATTGTCCTTAAGATACTAGATATGATTTTATAAAAGAAGAATTTGATGTTGTGAACAAATAAGTTAAAACCCAACACGCCTTTAAAACTAAACCCTAGACACAAAAAGCTATAATAAGCTGTAAGAAAAAAACTCTTAACACCTAAATAAGCTACCAACTAATATCCTAAATATGCTAGTTTGATTTTTAGAAAGAAAATTTTTAGCTTGAGAAGAAATAAGCAAAATCCAAACACTAGTCGAGACATTGTAACAAGTAAGCAATACAAGCCATAAATTTCCAAAACAGTTTTAATGTTGTGTATAGCCCAACGAGTAAAAGAAACAGATTTAAATGGCCCCACTATGATGTCTTTTTAAAACGGTTGATTTGTGAACAGTAAGAAAAAATAATGACGAATCCTATTAACACCTAATTGTTGGGATATGTCTATATCATATATAAATATACGGCCAGAAGTATATGAGCCTATGGGGGCACACGCTTTTACACAGATGATACGTTTATTAATGTAATTAATATTTTTATTAATTATATTAATATATTTCATGAAATATTAAATGGTCGAACTAAAAGAGTATAAGAGAGGAGAGTGTCGATTTATGAAACTTAAGGAGGTGTTCTAGTCTAACTTGGAGAACAAATTTGAAGACTATATAAATACCCCTGAAGTTAATAAATCACGATAGATATATGATATCCCTAAATAAAGTCAATCGACTTTTGTGCAACTCTTATATTCCATACGTCATCATGAAAATCATATTAGTTAGTAATATACAATTCGTATATTTTACTTGAAAGCCACATGCATGGTTTCATGCATGTATTATATATGCATGTAAACATTCAACGAATTGTTTCTTCATTGTGGTTTGATAATCTGTTATATGTATATCCCCTTGTGGGATTCCATCATGTGACGCCAAGATTCGAAACAAGAACATTGTCTTGGGTTGTTTTATTCGTGAAGAAAATACTAGCATCTTAATGTATCTCGGTGACGTGTAGTGTATGCACACCATAGAGGTTATCTACTTTGGTAACTTATTTAGTTTACGTGGTATTCAATTTATACACACGCGTATATTCAAGAACGGTGTTCGTTAATTGCTAAAAGGTACGTTATCTTGATCCCTTTGTTAATTATATATTCTATACGTGTTTATGATCTTTCCGCTACGTACTCGTAATCTTTAATGGTTAATAGTTGTTAAAACCCTACAAATAGTTGTCACTGTTCTTAGCCTTGATGGAGGCGGTGTCCGTGCCATAGTTTCAGGTGTGTGCATTGTTTCTTAATTATGTACTCATGTAACCTGATACATGTTGGTACTATAATTTTTTTTACCATATTTAGTAAATACAATTGCGTTGCAGAATAAAATATGAACTTATCAAGAGTAATGAAAGGGGTTGACGATAATCATGTCCTATATAGGAATGAATGAAGGGGTTGCAAAAAAGTCAAAAACTCATCCATTTTCAACCTTACTAATGGCAATGAAGCATAACAAAAGATTCCAAACTTTAGGTTTTGAACTCTTTTTTATGCAACTATATTTTTCATACATATTGTTTTTTCACATAAGCAAACTAATCTTCATCAATTTGAATTTAAATGTTATATGAAAATTTAGTAGTAAAAAGTTTTGAGTTTTGATACATAGACTATGACACGAGGGAAAAAAGATGAGTTAACTTAGAATTAGTTAGCTCTCATATGCACACACTAGATTAAAGCATAAACTGTAAATCTT
>BQNB010161429.1:0-14682 GCA_026074375.1 Tanacetum coccineum
TGAAGGCGGTTTGATTAAACTAATTAACTACTAATTCTAATTCTAAATCTAATCTAATGAGAAAACTCGTATAGGTAAAAACGTATTCACTTAATCATGAACTACGTATTCACTTAATCATGAACTACTCTTTAGATTTCTCTTCCTAATCCTATTGCCCGTCACCCTTGCGGTGTAATGCGTAAGTATTTCCTAATTCATGAATGAATTACACGAACCCGCCGTCTATGTAATACTCCCTTAAGACAACACATAAGTAAGGTAGTATGAAGACTATCACAAGGCTCATAAGAGTGTATTACACACATTCAAACACTTAAAAGGTGATCAACCATATTAGGGCAAGGTAGTATGAAGACTATTGTGATGGTATTCTTTCTACACAATCATGTTTCCCTAGACGTCTATGCTAATGTAGTATCTTACAGCTAATTTTCTAGAGCTTAACGCGCACACCACCAACAAGAAGCAATAGTAAAACAAATTATAAACCAAGTTTCATGCAATCATAAGCAAACACTAATAAATTTATCCTAACATATTAATAGAAAGCGAAGAACAATTAATCAAATAATACATAGACATAAGATTAAAGGGATAAAAGTACTTCACTTTATGAAAACATGAAGTAATGGAGTATACAATAGGGTTAAGAAACCCTAAAAATGTCTACAAAACTGCACTAATTTGTTCCCTGAGTATTACCAATGAATTCCTCTCTTAAAACCCTAAAACTATGGCTATATTCATAGGAAAATAATCGTGATGGTGTCGCTTGTTAATTGCGATGACGTCAATCCATGAATCTTCTTTGGGCTTTTTCTAAGTCTGCTACTCTGACGCCATCATCAAAAATCTTTACGCCATCTCTTGGGTCTTCTGACGCCGTCACAAGCAATTGTGAAGACATCTCCACGCATTGTATGCCCTTTTGATATCAATTTTCATGTAGAGTTGTAATCATGTTCGTTTCTTCCCAAATAGAGTCCAAGTCACGTGTATTTCCTCCAAATGTCATCCAAATGCTAAAAATACACAATGAAATGATTAAATACATATTTTGGGTATATTTGCATGATTTAAGAGGTTAAATGACCCCGAAAAAGTACATAAAATGACACCTCATCAAATACCTTTACACTTGGGTTTTGCTTGTCCTTAAGCAAATGAGCTTTTCTACCTAGTCAATAGCAATATCAGGCAATAAAGATATTTATGGCATAACCAATTAGGCCTCATAATTACAAGCATAGAAATTATACACTAGCACCTCACATAAGTGTTTGGATTCTTTCTTTCTCTCGGGTGTAAATTGAATTATAACAATATAGGAAATGGGAATAACACAACTAAAGAGATAGTGGTGGGGATAAGGTAAAGGAAAAAGTGCAAGAAAATCTAAAAAGGTGATTAAGGTACAAAATTAGATGGGATGAGGATTATGTGTGTAGTCGTGTGTTTGAAAGAAGTAGGAAGAACAATTAGATGATATTATCCAGGTGGATGTGCTATGTAGATAAAAAAGAAAAAAATTAATGAAAGAAATAGGTTACCGGTTGTGAAGGTAAAACTCAATACATTTAATGTCATAAAACAAAGTTTAAGGTACATAGTAACAACTTTTTTTGTTTGATACATATAAAAGGAACAGAGGACAACTATGATCCATTTACACGCCATTAGCCCATTTATTTATTATAAGTGAGATGCATTAAGTTAAAATCATCTTCTTTTTTTAAAGTAGTATAAATTTTTGCGTTTCTTATGTTATATTGAGAGGAATTCTTAAATGTTTATTTTTAAAAGAGCTTAAAATATAGACAATCAGCTTCATTTGATGTTTATTTTATGTAACCAATAACATAGGAAATCAAGCATGGTCATGAACTTGAGTCATTTAGATGTTACACACATTCAAGTGAAAATGAGCTATGAGCAACTGCCACAAACACATACTATCTAATAATTAAAAAGTTTTAGGATATCAGCCAACGGTTTTCAAAACATCATTAAAACTGCAGCCATGAATGAAATGAGGGAGGAATTAGTAGATTAACTAAAGGAATATGAGAAAGGGAAGGGACAAAGAGGCTCATAATATGGTCGCATTTTTGTCTAAACCCACAGAGAGTGATGGGTTTGAACAAATAGTGGATTTTTTAAATGCACACTCTATAAGGTATGCATTAACAGTTAATCCTACTATTTGCATCGAACAGTTCTGGTCTACTGTCAAGGCAAAAACTATCAATGGGGAAGTACAGTTACATACCCTAGTAGATGGAAAGAAGATAGTTGTCACTGAAGCATCTGTTAGAAGAGACCTTCAACTAGCAGATAAGGAAGGTGTTGATTGCTTACCAAATTCTGTCATTTTTTGAATAACTTACATTGATGGGGTATGAGAAAATTTCACAAAAACTCACCTTCTATAAACCATTATTCTCTACACAATGGAAATTTATAATTCATACTATTCTACAGTGTCTAAGTCCAAAGACTACTGCCTGGAATGAGTTTAGTAGTACTATGGCATCTGCCATTATCTGTTTAGCTACAAACCAGAAGTTTAATTTTTCAAAATTTATTTTTGAAAGTATGATTAGAAACTTGGATAATTTGTCTGGTAAATTTTTGATGTATCCAAGGTTTGTACAAGTATTTTTGGATCAACAACTTGATGGGATGCCAACTCATACGAGAATTTATATTGCACCCTCTCATACTAAAAAGATTTGTGGAAATATGAGAAGGGTAGGCAAAGGTTTTTCTGGTAGAGTAACACCTTTATTTCAAACAATGGTGGTACAAAACCAATCATAATTAGGTGAAGGTTCAACAATTCCATCTGATCCCCATCACACACCCATCATTATTCAATCATCAATTCAACCTCAAAAGACACAAAAACCTAGGAAGCCTAAAAGAAAGGACACTCAGGTACCCCAGCCTAGTGATCCTATTGAGAATGTTACAGATGAGGCTATCTATAAGGAGTTGGGTGACAGTCTGGTAAGGGCTGTCACTACTTCTTCTAGCTTAGAAGCAGAGTAGGATAGTGGTAACATCAATAAGACCCAATCCAAGGAAACACCTAATGAATCTAGTTCCCTAGGAACTACTTCAGGTGTTGGTCCCAGGTGCCAAAAAACCATGGGGGATACGATTTCTCAAACTAGGTTTGAGAATGTATCTAAACATTCTAAAGATTCACTACTCGCAAGAGGTAAAACACTTCAAAGTGATGAGGATAAACTTAAACTTAATAAATTGATGGAACTATGTACCACTTTATAAAACAGGGTTCTTGATTTGGAGAAGACAAATGTAACACCCCCATTTTTATATGTCTCAGCAGAGAGGGTCAAGAAGCTTGAAAGGAAAAATAGGTCAAGAACTCATAAGCTGAAGAGATTATACAAAGTTGGTTTGATTGCTAGGGTAGAATCCTCTAGTGATGAAGAAAGTTTGGGTGAGGATGCATCCAAACAGTGGAGGGATTGATGCTATTGATGCAGATGAAGAAATTACCTTGTTGTGTTCAAAAATTGGATGAAGAGATGTTTGATGTAAAATGTTTTAGATGGTGAGGAGGTGTTTGTTGCAGGAACAAGCAGTTGTGCTTATAGGAGATAATGACGTTATGTTGTTGAGTAAGTAGTTGAAAAAGGGTTGTGGGGGTTTTATATAATACTGCTAAACTAATTGTTGATGATGCTCAAGTTAGTATTGCTGGTGTTGCAACAACTGTTAGTGCTGCTACAACAACTATTGATGATGATGGTGATATTACTTTGGCTCAAGCACTTATAGAAATGAAAAGTAGTTAAGGTTCGCTGGAACTCAAAGCGGGGTCCTGGGTTCACCTGGGAACGTAAAGATTCGTTTAAAAAGAAATACCCACATCTCTTTACAAATCGAGTGCCTTCATCCATTACAATGTCTTAAGCTTTGAGGACAAAGCTCTTTTAACGGGTGGAGACTGTAACATTTCTCAATTTCAGGTCATTTTACGACTCCTATTATTCTTCACTATTTATTTTAGTCCAGTACGTGTTTACTTTTAAATTAACTTTTAAGCTAAATCACGTAGACTAGAAATAATCATTTAACGTAAACAGTCACCAAATAAATTAAGTGTTACGTCAAGCAAGTGTTATGTAATTATTAGGAAGATAATTATTGACTTTGCGCGTTTTATTTTTATTGGTCACGTAAAAGGTTTACGTTTCACAATAAAATACGTTTAGACACACTCCAGAAATACCTATACTTATCTAGACTCAAACCAATACCCACTTTTATTCCCTAGACACAAAAATTATACAATTTTTATATCATTAAGCCTATAAGGGCCGGTTATGGTTAAACATAAGACAAACATTATATACTCTTGGATATTAACCACTTAAGCACACCTTAATCCCATATAACTAGAAATTATCTAATCAATTATACCCTAGCTCTAATCCTAGGCGTCCAATGGGGTGGGAAGGAGCAAGATCACTTACATACACTTACAACATGTACCCTTAATCCATAACCTACCATAGTTAGTTTAAGGTTATATATTTAGTTAGTTTAAGGTAAGAAATGCTTAAACAACTAGCACACTTTGCCTTGTTTCCTCTCCATAACACACGACACAAGGACCATTGTGTATTACACAGAAATCCTAACTAAATCTTCTATAACCTAAGACTAATTAAAGCTAAGTACTTGCTAAATCTTATGCAAGATTGTATTTTATGTTTTCCCCCTCTTTAGCCACTCGTTACACACAAACCTAGCAACATGAGATCTTTCTAAATCATGTACAACAAGGGTTAATTAAAGATTGTCCTTAATGTCCCTTAATTAGCTTAATATACATTGGATAATAACTATCTTGGATCCTCTTTTGCTCTTTGATACCCGCGGCTAGCATACACTCCACACAAACCATAAGATTTTCACAATCCTGATAAATCTTGTACAAATATCTTGCAATTAAAGAATGTACTAGGATGTATTAGCAAGAAACCATTTGAGGTTAACTAGAAACCATAAAACCAATAGTAGGGCACGGTTTGGATTTGGTTAGGGACTAAGTGAGCTAACTAACCTTAATCCTATATAAACCCACTCCTATCTTGGTAAAACACTTCTTACAAACACTTAACAACTCTCTAAAAAACCACTCTTACTTCTCTCATTTGTCTTCAGGTCATACTATAACCGAACCCAAACACTTTGTCACGTACACTTCTAAGTATACAAGGAATACTAGGATTTCGTACGAAGACATAGCAGGGGTACACAAGCCAAGATTAGATCATTTAATAAGCTTTGAAGCTTAGGGTTGATATACATTCGGGTATAACACATCGGGTTTCCATCCTACACGTTCTAACTTGAAACCAAGACACTAGGACCTTTGTAAGTCACGTACTAAGCTTATACAAGTTCATATCATATTTTTTCTTTGGTTGCTAGTCGAATTGGTCACGTTAGTTTGTAGATAACGAACTAACATGAGCTTGTGAATGCAAAATGTAAAGCATACTTGTTATACGCATGTACATGTGTGTATTATCACTTGTGGGGTGCTAAAAGATGTCAACATATATAAAAATAAGATATAACAAGGCTAGGGCTTATATGTTTTCATTAAAACTGAATTGCACAAAAACCACACGTAAACATTTCATGAAAAACGTAATGGCGTGGCTTAGGAAGATGTATACTAACTAATAGAATGATTGGATGTGATAAACACGACTCATATGTGAGCTAAACGAATTTGTTTTGGTGCTAGTAGTCCTAACGAGCCTTAATATAATTAACAGACCGTTAATGGACCCAACAGTCCGTTAGTTGGGGCCCACAACTTATTAATAAGCTCACTTGAGCTTATTGAAGGGTTAAGGAACTCATTGAGCTTGTTTGATTAATAATACATATAAAGAAACCCAATTGGACCCTTAAAGGGCTTGGCAACCCAATACCATGGCCAAAATAGGTCCATAAGCCACGAAGAAGCTTGAATAGCTTATTTGTGAGCTTACGCGGCTTATTGAGTTTATTATAGACTTAGAAAAGCTAATGGACCCTAATCGAACAAGCCTAAAGGCTTAAAATGCTTTACGGTTTCTTAATGGGCCTAAAAGCCCATTACCGTAGCTTATTGGCTTATAGGATAAGCCAACATTGAGAAACAACTTAAACAGACCCATAAGTGCTTAATGAGACTAGAAAAATAAGTTGGATCAAATATAAAACCCTAATGGACCTTTTAAAACCTTTTGGGTTAAGGTTATTAGGCTAACGAGCCTAATAAGCCCAAATAAGCTTATCCGAGCTTATTATTAAGCTCAACAGCTTCATTTAGCTTAAATGAACTTAATAAGGGCATGTGTGCTTTTAAAATCTTTATTGGACCTTTAAATTGCTTAATGGACCTTAACGGGCCCAAAAAGCCCAATAAGCTAAAATAAGCTCATTCGAGCTTATTTATAAGCCGCTACAGCTTATGTAGCTTATTGAAGACTAATGGAACCTATTGTCACTTGTTAAAACTTAATTGGACTTAAAATGTAATTTTTAGAAGTTAAGGGACTAAAAGTGTCAAATTGGAAACTTTAGGGTAGAAATTGTCAAAACATATTTTTATAAGTCTAGGGACTATTTTTGTCACTTCTGAAACATAAGAGACTATTTGAAGGTATAAGGACCAAAAGTGTAACTTTTCTAAAGTTGAAGGACTAAAGGTGTAAATATAGAAACCTAAGGGTTTAAAATGTAAATAACCTATTTTTATAAACATAAGGACTATTTGAAGGTATAAGGACCAAAAGTGTAACTTTTCTGAAGTTGAAGGACTAAAGGTGTAAATATGGAAACCTAAGGGTTTAAAATGTAAATAGCCTATTTTTATAAACATAAGGACTGTTTTTGCCAATAATGAAAACATAAGGGTATTTTATATAATTAAGTAATTTAAATAAACACTTATGACATCGGACTAGTTATAGTATAATACGGATACTTATACAACTAAAACACGTGAATAATAAATACGTATATTTATTATTAATACTTTTACACCGGGTATACTTAAAAACATATAGTCGTACATATTCCCAAGAGCCAACAAGTAAATACAAATACAATAAACATGTGCACCACCACACAAGTGATAACAGTATATATAAACTAGCAATTTATTGTAGTTTATGCATTAAGTTGGTAGCCTAAACTTGTAGACTAAGACTGGCCGCATTTACTTAGGTATTTAACAGTGTGATTCATTTGCCATACTTGGATATATTTACATTCCACAGAGATTTACACAAAGGTGAGTTCATAGCCCCATACTTTATAATTATTTAAATGATTTACATCTTTAGGGTGAGAACATGCTTTGTTTTACAAATTAGACGTAAGTGTACATTTTATTCATGATTACGTGTTTGCCTAAGTAGCGATAACCCACTAAGCCCATTATCATGAATTGTCAATTACTTTATGTGAGCGTGAATGTTATAAATAGATCTATTTGGGATTGACATCCCCATCCGGGTGAGTAGCTCTCACTGGTTTCACAGAGTGAACCAACGGATGTATACCATGTCGGATTTGGATGTTGCGGGTTAGAACATCATTCACGGGCAATGTTAGAAAATTTATTGCATTCATACATATCGAGCTTCAGTGTCATGAACTTAGGAAAAAGTAATTACACTTTGTGATGTTTGCATCTGTTGCATTATCATACACTTGGAAATCTTGCGGTCCTACATTATATTTACATAAACCTATGAATTCACCAACTTTATGTTGACGTTTTAAAGCATGTTTTCTCAGGTCAATGAGGCACGAGGTGCTAAGGATACATTGGGATACTCTTTTAGGGAGTCATGCATTAAAGATTTGGAGTCATTACATTTTTTTGTTATGAGCTAAAATCTTTGTTATCAAATGTTGAACAATTTAAGCCGTTGGCGCTTTGAATTAAAAACAATTTCATAAATCCAAATGTATGGTATTTAAAACGACTCTTTTAGAGGTCGTTCCTCTATATCTAGTGCTATGGATGCTAGAATGTAACGCTCCCGACACATATTCCCGCTGCGACCTCTAAAAAAAATTTGGGGGTGTTACATTGGCAATTGGGATCGTTCAGATTATGGACGCAATTTGATGTTGTCTTCTTTTTGTAATCAAATATAAGTTAAAAAATCAGATAGCCACTGTTTGATATCCTGAATTGGTTTTCAAAGGCGGTTTTCCCCACGATTGATGTTTTTCGAAATTAGTATCCCACAAAACCCCTTATTTCCTTTGATCTTCTCAATAGGTTTCGTTTAAACTCACTATGGCAATGTTCTTGTCTTGAATTTGAGCGTTCAAATCTTGTATTCGAAATAAAATGTTTGTTTTTTGTTTTATTTTTTCCCCCCCCTTTCCTTTTAAAATACATTTGATACGTTTATATCTTTGCAAGCTGTATCATTTTTCATTTGTTCTTGACA
The DNA here is from genome assembly GCA_026074375.1 of Tanacetum coccineum. NCBI lineage: Eukaryota > Viridiplantae > Streptophyta > Magnoliopsida > Asterales > Asteraceae > Tanacetum > Tanacetum coccineum. The sequence goes on from BQNB010161429.1 coordinate 8,514, forward strand.
TTGTTGTAAAGCAAGTTCAAGAGAAATCATATAACACCCTAAAATCTAGTCCTATCATTGCCTAAATTAATAATATCTCATTGAATAAGAGTCATTGATTACACATAAAATCTTTAATTGCTTTCCTTCTTCTCCACACGTTTTCTTGCGAATCCGTCGTACCATATTTGTATATACACACACTTGTATTCATAAGTCAATATCAACATCTCCAAACAAAAGCAAAAGGCCGCCGTTATACATTAAACCTAGTGATAAAAGTGTTCGATCGGTTCGCGTCCAGGTTAAAGGTTTTGGTTCGCTAATGAGCTATAGTTCGTGGTAGGGCTGATTTTTTGGGATTCAGCTAACCTATACGTTTTTGATTGTGGGGGGTTGAAAAAAATAAACAAAAAAAAAAAAAAAAAAAAAACAAATAAATCAAAAGTTTGGTTTTTGTTTTTTTTTATCTGTTTGTGTCGGTTCGTATTCGGCGTTTGGGTTTCAGTTTCGATCGTTCCTCCTTGAATCTGGTGTTCCCGTTTCCATTTCGATATATTTTTTAAGCCTTGAGTAAAACTTTGAAACCATCCGGTTAATACTTGTTTAACTAGACGAAGACTATATATGAAAGTAAAAACTATAAATTTCATGAACCTGTGTAGTTATTAATGGCAAGATCTAATCGTGTGCTTCATTAGTAAAATGGAAGTGAGAAATATGATAAGAAAGAAAACTTGTGTGTTACAATATATAAAATCAAGCGCTACACATGATCAGTAGCATGTTAAATATTGAAATCTATGCAAATGCTAATATGAGGTAGTATATTGAAATCTAAACTGGAATAAAGAAATATGCAGTGATTTATGATGAAAAACTAGAACTTAGCACGTATAATTAACTCCTGAAGAAGAAGATACTTTGGGCATGTGTTGTTTAATATAATACGAAGGGGTTGGTGAATGAAGTGTTCTCTCTTATATAGCAAAGACGGAGCCAGGATTTTGAGTTAAGGGGGGCCAAAAATTTTTATTGACAACAATAACGACTAACGACATACATACTTATAAAAAAGCCAATGTTAAACAATAATACACGATACTTTTTGGTTAAATATTTTTCACTCATACACAATTTCACATCAATATAATATATGACTGAATGTGCTAATTTGTACATCAAAGTTATTGTAAATTAAAAAAAAATGTGAACCACTTGCTTTTTTGTCCATGAGCATGCAACCCAAATTTGTATAACAATGATCGATTACCCAAAGGGTTCATTAAAAATGACTCTAAAATATTAATTAACATGTTGTCAAATCCACAATTTTCACATAAACTCTCTAACACAGTATGTATGTTCCAGCTTACTGTTCTTAAAAATGTTACCTAAATAACTAAAGCAAAAAAACTAAAAAATATTATACAATTTGAAATTTGTGAATAATGCTTTTCGTTCCTTCCAATACAATCTGACAAAAGAAAAAGTTGTATAGGTCTTGATAACAAGGAAATATATTTATTACTAGCACTAGTGATTTTTTCTCAGGAACGAGGCCTAAAGTGTCATTATCAACAGACGTCTCTGACATCTCTTTGATCTCATCAAATCTAAGATCTATGGATTTAACTATCAATCGGGTTCTCTTTTGTTATAAACATGATGTCCCTTAGACTAAGTGGAGTATCCCACTAGAATGCATGGATCCCCTTTTTCTTTCATCTTGTTAAGATTTTCACCATCTCTGGTTAGGTAACAAGTGCAACCAAAGATGTGAATGTGTTTAATTAAAGGTTTCCTGTCATTGATGATGTGATATGCCGTTTTCTCATATGTCAGGATGATGATAGATCTTTTTTGAGTATAGCATGCGGTTGCAATTGCTTCGGCCCAAAAGAACAAAGGAAGTTTAGAAGCTGAAAGCATCGTTCGAGCAGCCTCAACCAGAGTACGGTTTCGTCTTTCGACAATGCCGTTCTATTAAGGTGTTCGAGGAGTATAAGTTTGATGCTCAATTCCTTCTTTTTTGAAGAATGCATTGAGTGTCTTGTTTAAGAACTCGGTGCCTCTATCAGTTTGAACAGAAATTACTAAGGCTTGAAGATTTCGTTGAATCATTGTGAGGAAATCTTTTAGAACTTCTGGTGTTTCATCCTTGGATCTTAGAAATAGAGTCCAAGTATATCTGGAGTAGTCGTCTACAATTACCAGAATATATTTCTTCCCATTTATGCTAGCAACCCGCATTGGACCACATAAGTCCATATGAAGTAAATTTAGCCGTCCTTTTGAACTTGGAACAACCTTTGTCTTGAATGAACTTCTTTTTTGCTTTACTCACTTCACAAGAGGAACATAGTTAATCCTTGACATATTTCAGTTTTGTTAAACTAATCACGACATCCTTCTTTGAAAGCAGGTTGATGTAGTCGAAGTTAAGATGAGAAAGTCTTCGATGCCATAACCATGCTTGAGTTGGTGAGGCTTTAGCCATGAAACAGATTGCAGTTGATGAAGTGGTTTCATGAAGAGAAATTGTATAGAGATCAGATCCATAATTACCGGTGAGTAAATCGTTTCCCTGAAGAAATCTAACAAAACAAGTAAATTTCCGAAAAGCAACCTCCAAATCCGCATCACAAAATTGACCAACCGAGAAGAGATTATGATTGAGGCTTTCGACGTAAAAAACCATGTTGATCGTGATATTTCCTTGAACCAAATATCCATAACCAAGAATTGGAGCAAATTGATCATTGCCAAAATGAATAGTACCCAGATATTTTTTAACAAAATTGCACAGCAGCTTTAGATTGCCCGTCATGTGCTTTGTGCATCCAGAGTCAACAATGAATAGGATAAGTTGAACAATCTGTAAGAGAATTAGAGGACGATGGAATACTTGACAAATTGGATCCTAAAGTATTTGTGAGTTTCAAGACATTAGTTATTCTAGATGCATTATCTATAGCAAAACTAACTCTCTTTTTCACATTTTCATTCCTAACTTTAGGCACCCATTTCATTTTTTTCTTAGGAACCCATTTATATCCTGATGGGCATTGTTGTTCTATCCACCATTTCCATGCCTTACTAGTTTTCTCATATATAGTTCTAGTATTCATGTCATTCAAAAATTTAGAAACACAAGCATCATGATTCGAATTAAACACACATTTTCCACAAGTAGCACAAACATCATTAACATTCGAAGTTATGGATTTTAAACTGTCATTACACGTAGTTACATACTTTGTTTTATTAGAAATACTATAAATCCTATGGTGGTCTTCTACTTCAGTCTTCTTAAACTTCACTTGACTAGTGTTTGGCACGAACTTATCTTTCATTTAAAAGCTCTTAAGCTGTGGTCTGCTAACATTAGTTTTGTAAATTACTCCTGTAGAGGTAGACACATGAGGATTAGTATTCCTAGAAATCTGAGGCAACTGTGGTGCTCTAGTTTGTGTTGTCCTAGTGTCAATTCGATACATGCCTGGTTTAATCACATTTATGTTTCTTACAGCTTGCCTTGCTGTTTTAGGCAAAATCTATGTAGTGATTGGTTCCGATAAACCCTCTGACACATTAGTTTTGGGAACCGACTTTGTCTTTGAAAAACTTTTCCTCTCAAGAGAGTCTAAAAAAGGAGTCAGTTTTCCTAAAATGGATGGTTTTGGAATCATTTGAGCATTTGATTATCGAACAATAGGTGGTTTATCAAACTTAGTTTCCACAGATTTTCCTTTGCATTTCTCAATGAGTTTCTTTAACTCACTTATGGCAATGTTCTTGTCTTGCAATTAAGCGTTCAAATCTTGTATTTCGAAATATTGTCCACGTTCTTTTAGAAATACATTTGATGCCTTTTCTTTGCAAACTGTGTCATTTTTCATTTGTTCTAGACATTGTTATAAAGCAAGTTTAAGAGAAATTGAGTGTTTTTCTAATTTAGCAAAACTTCGTAAAAGCTCAGTATAAACTTCTTTACTAATAGTTTCAGTTTGTTTCGAAAGCTTTTGTGTAAGACGTTCATATTCTTTCAGTTTATGAAGATATAAGCATTGCAATTCAGTGTGAGCATCTAAATCAGATAACGAATGCAAATAAGAACACATAACATCATTAGACACACACTCTTGCAAGTATATCGTACATGTTTGAAAATTCTGCTTTATCATATTAAAGTTCGTCAATTTCTTTTTCAAGAGATTCAACGTACTTTAAATCAGCATGCATTTCTTGCTTAAGTTCATGAACAAATGTGAAACTATCATTCTGTGTTTTTAGGGCAAGAGGCGTCAAACATGTCTTAATTAGGATTTCCATATCATGAGCAGTTGGTGCACGAAAATAATCATGAGAATGCTTTTCCCAAGCTTGATCAACAAGTTCTCTAAAATGATTTATGTTATTCGTCATTACATTATATGCTTGTCTACTTTTACTTATTGATTTTGAAGTAGGTAAGAAACCGATGTTTTTGAAAAATTTTAGTTTAGATTTAACAAAAGATTTTCTCCACATTTTCTTTCTTACTTCATTTGCATGGGCCAACTGTTCATGATATTCTTGTGTCGCGGGTTTGAAAATTTCATAATGACTATTTACCTTTGTGTAATCATAAGGTCTCACTAAGTATTTATTCAATTTTGATCGACTCTCTTTTTCAAGAGTCAGGGTCTCTTCCCTATCGGGGACGAGTCTGTTTGTAGGATCAGACGTGTCATATGGGATCTCATACAAAAATGGTTTTTCAGATTGAGCCTTTTTGAGGTACATTGGATTTGCAAAGGTTGGTCCACCATTGAATGTTGGGCCTTTGGGAGCAAACATATGAATGGTTTGAATTGATTGATTCTTTTTGTAAACAATTTCATTCAAAAACTTTAATTGCTTTTCCATTGAAATTGTTTTGTCAATGTCTTATTCTTCCTTAAGTTTCATGTTATTACCTTTGTTTTCTCTTTAACAAGACCTTCGTAATGTGACTTTGTTAATAGACTCTGTTTGACTAACTCATCGTGTTTCTCTTTGACAACTGAAGTTTCATAGGCTTTAAGTTTTAAACCTTCTTTTATGTCAATTTCTTTTTGAGCTAATAGTTGATGCGTAAAGTTTTATACACGTAAAATGATATAATAAGTATAGAAAATTACCAAGCTACCCTTGAGGACAAAGGTAGTTAGAAAAATTCTCACAATTATATATAATAATACGTATATTTACTGGTAAGTGATTATCGGATCGTTTTCCTCGAAGATTTATGAAATTGAGACCACGTTTGTTGTTTGGACAATGATTTGAATTGGTTAAAAGATTATTTGTTTCCTAATATCCTAAAAGCGAGCAAATTAAAAGACAATTAAACCTAACTTAGATAAAGGGAAATTAAACTTTAACGCAAAACGGGAATCCTAAATGGTGATTAAAAACTCTAATTTTCCAAAATAAAACCTAACATGAATTTTTCACTTTTAATATACTCTAATTGACTAAAAAGTAAGTTTAAAAAAAACTAGAACAAAAACGGAGTTGATACGGGCTTGAAAACACTAAAAATGTGAACGGGAACGATTCTCGTTCTTTAAAAATTAAAATTTTGCAATTTTAACCCTACGGAAACAAAATTAATTTTCCTAGAAACTATATGATAAAAGAAAATTTTCTAAAAAAGAATTATATTTTTTTGATTATTTTTCTATTTTTTATGAATTTTTAAAGTTTTTAATAAAAATAAATGTTTAAAAATACTAAACTAATTATAAAAATCCAAGAAAAATTACGAAAAATAGTTTGGAAAATAGGAATCAAGGAAAAATAAGCTTGTAAACACAGCTTATCGAATAAGCTGTGTAATAAGCTTAAACAGTTTATTAAACTAAAATGCTTAAAATATATATAAAAGAAAGATAATGTAAAGGTATAATGGATGAGCTAATGTAGCAAACTGGTTAAGTATGAGTGTGTGTAAAGGTAAGGTCGTGGGTTCGAGTCATAGGCCTTGCTTTTTATTTTTTTATTTTTTTTTTGAAAACTTTAAAAATCAAACTTGTAGAAAAGTTGAAAATAAGAACTTTTAATAAAAGAAACTTTCTAGGAAATTCCCTAAATAAGCTGGAAATCAGCTTAAAAGACAGAAAAATGCTAACTTTCTTTTTTAGCTTTTATATAAAACTTAAGA